>VXBR01011561.1:263316-346757 GCA_013400215.1 Cisticola juncidis | reverse complement strand
TATAACTATTAAAAATATTGTTGTATATTACTATTAATAATGATAATTATTATAATGATAATAATAATGTCCCTTTTCCCAGGGATCTCCATCCAGGACAGGAAGAGGGATGCCAGTACCCTGACCACACTTACGCTGTGTCTCCAGGGCATCCAGCAGTAGGTGATTTACAGGACAAGTGGGTTATACCTGACTTGTGCAGGTGAGATGCAGCATGCACACTCTGTAGTAGCAGACTTAGGGGAGTGCTGGTGGCATTGTCTTCCTTTCCATAGGAGACAGCTCTGTAGCCTGAAATTTGGGTACATTCATAAAGAGTGGAAACTGTAGTCAGGTTATCTTCCATTTCCTCCATGCACACAGCCTCAGCAAACCTTTGGATGGATTTTTCTGTAGCTACGATTCAGTAGTCACACACTGAAGGTGTAGCTCCCCACCAGTATTCCTGAACACTTTCCACCCTGGAAACCAGAAACCTGCCTTGTCAGTGCCATGACCTGGCTAGCAGCTAGTGAGGCCATGGGATCTTATCTTCCCTGCTCATCCCAAAACAGAATCCAGGAACAGAAAGCATTCTGCTCTGACAGCTCTCTCCTGGCTGACCCCTGGCACTGTGAACCTCCCGTTCAGCATCCTGTGGTTGCACAACTTGACCTTTAAATATCTGNGTATTTGTTGTGTACTGGTCATTAGACAGCTACAGTACAGGGCCACACCTGAGGTACCCAAGATCTTTTTTAAATTTAAGGTTTTACAGTAATGGGCAGCATATGTTTTGTTGGGAAAGACCTGACCTACTCCATGCCACAAGCATGAATCAGCCTGTCTGTGAGCCAAAAAGATACTACTTATGCTTTCTCATGATTTATCACCTTGAATCCCTGTAGGCAAAAACCCCCTGAAAACAACAAAATTATTACAGTTCAAGCCAACAGGAGAAACAAAACCATGGAAACATCAAGCAAGACACTGAGATTTTTTTTTCCCATATTTTCTTTTTTTTTTTTCTTGGTGGAAATGTGGGGGAGTAAATTTGTGTTCCGCTCACAACCTTTACAATACAACCATTGGGAAGTGGAAAAAGACTAATCCTGTAAAGAAATACAAATCCTTCCCAAAGGAAAAAAAATCACTTGTTTGTCTTACATCGGCCTGATACCACTTGACAATGGAGAGCTATCAAGACCCACAATAAGAAAGAATCCTTTAAATCCTCAGAAATATCATCAGGAGGCAATCCCCATCAAATAATTTCAAATCAATAACTGTCATGGGAAATTGCTTCCCTCAATGAAGCAATGATTTTATATTACTATTATGATATACAATTGTTTATTATAAATANGGGTTATACCTGACTTGTGCAGGTGAGATGCAGCATGCACACTCTGTAGTAGCAGACTTAGGGGAGTGCTGGTGGCATTGTCTTCCTTTCCATAGGAGACAGCTCTGTAGCCTGAAATTTGGGTACATTCATAAAGAGTGGAAACTGTAGTCAGGTTATCTTCCATTTCCTCCATGCACACAGCCTCAGCAAACCTTTGGATGGATTTTTCTGTAGCTATGATTCAGTAGTCACACACTGAAGGTGTAGCTCCCCACCAGTATTCCTGAACACTTTCCACCCTGGAAACCAGAAACCTGCCTTGTCAGTGCCATGACCTGGCTAGCAGCTAGTGAGGCCATGGGATCTTATCTTCCCTGCTCATCCCAAAACAGAATCCAGGAACAGAAAGCATTCTGCTCTGACAGCTCTCTCCTGGCTGACCCCTGGCACTGTGAACCTCCCGTTCAGCATCCTGTGGTTGCACAACTTGACCTTTAAATATCTGCTGGGCTTACTCAAGAGGATAACCCTGCCCCACGCACCTCCAGCCTGCTTTCCCACAGCATGCTGAGACACCACCTGCTTTCTACTTTTCAGAGCTGAAAACAAGAAGGCATAAACCCCACTCTCAGAAATCCCTACTTATAATAGCCAGCCCTCCTGCAAGATGTTATGGGGCAAAATGCAGAGCAGACTATGAAAAAGTGGGTTCACATGCCTCAAGATAGGTAAGATATATCTCACAATTGATGTTCTCCACTATTGCTGACATTCCTAAATATTAAATTACATTCTGTCACAACTGCTGCCTTTACTCATCGTGCATGGCAACTGCATTCTCTTTACTTGTGGGTTCATGCACACAACCACTAAACAAGGAGCAGCAAGCAGGTATCTGTTGCTTAGCGCTCTCTGTCATAAAACTTTCCAAGTTAACCAATACAAAATGCTGTTTCCACAGAACTAATTATAATAGGTCAAAAGAAAACATCCTTGAGCAACTGTAATTTCTAAGGAAATCTCTGTGAAAATGGACATTACAGCATGACAAATCTGGAAGAACTATCAAAGGTTTCACTCCCACTTGTCTCCAATACTTAAAACTGACTTCCAGCTTCCAAAAATATTAACAATTTACCTGACATCTCCTTGGAAGCACATTTCTATAAAAGAGAAATACATTTCCAGCCTTTAGGGAATCCTAAATATTAGGAATTCAACACAATTTTTCATTGGTGCTAATTTGCCCTAATATCAAAGCAATTGTACTATTGTTACAAGGACCTTACAAAGCACTTGCACACACAGAGGGCTTTGATGGGAATAGTCATGTGCTTAAAACAAATGTATCCCTAACTACTATTTACAGATAAGAGCCCATCTTTTCAGGCCCATTTCCCTAGTTTGCTGAAAAACAACACAGCCATATAGAGCAGCAATATCCTAGTTGAGGCTCCTTTAAAAGAGAAAAAGCACCCCACCTATTAGACAGGATCAGATTTAAAAAGAAAAGTACCCAGTAGCTGCCCACAGAGGAATAGTCCTGACAAAGAGGAAATAGGAGAAATAAAATAAAGAATAAAACTGAGACTTTCAAGAGTTGTACAGCTTGCATAACACTGAAATCTCATACTGTTGGGAAAATTCAGCAAGTGTTTCCCTCTATAGGTGTACAAATTGGAGAGGGATACAGCTGACCTCTGACTAAAAACCCAATAAAACTAATGAGGTGATAGAAAGCAGACAGGATATGAAAAAAGTGCTGGTCTGTGGCAGCCTCATTCATTGGGTATGAATATCTTTGAGGTTTTGAATCACAGCTGTGGAAACAAGTTTCTGGATTTCCTCTCCTAACTCTCCCAGTAATTTTGTTATTTAAGTATAGATGCTCTGGAAGTCAGCATCAACAGCAAACTGCTGAGTGCCCTTTGTGAGCAGAGGATACTAATGGGAGAGAAACTGTGATTTATGTGACTTATGACTTGGTTGCCTGTTTTCATGCAACCAAAGAGGCACAGAAATGAGCCAGACAAACAATGCTCAGACTGGCTTTTTTCCATATCCGGAGCTGATCTACCTTATCTGAACTCATAGCACAAGTGAGTCCACTGATGAAACATTTTTAACCTTGCTGATTATAATAGATTAAGGACTCTGTGTTGCAGTGCTCTGTCTGAAGCAGAACAAAATATTTTCTGTGAAAGGGAGGACAAAATTTGGATTAATCTTTATTCCTCAGATACATTGTCCACTGTTTTAAGCACCAGTCTTTTTTTTTTTGTTTTGTTTTGTTTTGTTTTGTTTTGTTTTGTTTTGTTTGTTTGTTTGTTTCTAAGGGGCACTGTTCTTACAGTGAAAGTACCAGGATGTTCTGGTCCACTATTATCCTGGTAAGAAAGTCACTCAGACTCTGTAAAGCACAATTTTAAATAGTTTTTTTATTATTAAAGTAGTAAAGAATGGAAGTATACTATAGAAGTTTTGAGCATTATCTACCTCTCTACATCAATAAATACTCAGTGTAGGCACTTATGACTGCTTTGCTATAGGCTAAAAAGTAAACACAAGACTGTAACTTAAGTTAGGCAGAATGCATCTTGCAATCTTTTCCTACCACACACAAATTCACATTCTCTTGGTCTGCATTGACTTTTTCCATGGCCACAACTTGAAAGACTCTTATCTTCAATACTTAAGGAAGAAGACATTTTTCCTAGTCCATTCCTCCTCATCTGTGTATGAAAAACTTTTCCCATCATTTCAGCATCAGTTCTGGCTCTGTCCCACTGTCCTACAGGAGAGGAGGAAGTAGGGAGCCTTTTCCTAGGGAGAAGTAGGGCTGAAGTTCAGATGTAACTACTTCATAAACTATGAATGCAGAGAAGAGAAGGGAGTTTAAGAGCTTGAGAAGCTCAGCTGAACAGGCTGAGGTTGTGGCAGCTCAAGAAAATGCTGCCTCTTTCTGCCCACCTCAGCATCATGCCAAAAGCTTTAGCAGGTGCAGATGGACATAATCCCAGAATCCTCAGTTATTCAGTCAAAAATCTGGGGTTTAGCTGAAATCATAAAGTTTTATTGACTTTGAGATACTTTCAAGTGCGACTGGAGGTTGTACAGAGCACTGCACAACATCAGAAAGTCCTCCTGGGAATAAGATAGGACAATTTTTAAATTTTTTTTCACTAATCTCTTTCTGGTTTAATAGCCATCTGTCCCAGCAGATGTTAAGAGCCTCTAGTTGAAGGGTCAAGAAGATGATCAAAAAACCTGCAAGGCTTTCTTTGGAGTCTCTGTCTCCTTCTCCTCATGATGGTGAGTGCATGACCCAAAGAAATACTCTTTTTTCTTTGTCCATTTTTGGTTATCATTTATTTCCATCAGCTGAAGGAAAGCTCTGAGGACTTTTTTGTCCCACTTTGTAACCAACAGGATATAATCACAATTTTATTTCTGGGTAGAGCTATTTTAGAGCATTAATCTTCTGAACACTTTAAGGGGTGTGTAACAGACAGTTTACACACATCAGGACACAACAGCACAGGGCAGATCTATTTTAACTTTCTAAGAAAGAGACTTATTTCTCTATAATTTATCATAATCTGTTACCTGAATGCTGACAAGCAACAAGGCAAGATGTGACATACGGCAGTCTTTTATGTTGTAATATTTGAACATAGTTAAAGAAATAAAAAGGAGGGCAAGAAGGAAACTCTTAAAGGATGCTGTGTTTGGTTCTGCTTTTGAAAACATCCTCTGGCAGCAACATAAGAAATGTCTGTGCCTGGATCACCACCTTCAGAACCTAACTCATTCATCATAGCTGAAAAAGTCAAAAAGGAGGTCAGGAGGAAGGAAGAGACAAGCTTCATAAGAGTCAGTTCCAGAAAGACTTCTCATGCCCTATTGCTAGGAAATACTTGAAATGGTCAGAAAAAGCCTAAATTGGACTATGGAAAAAAAATCTGTAAACAGTCATACAACCAGAAACATGCTGTGTTTGCTTTTTTCCTGGTGAATCTAGGGAAACTGTACCTGTAACATGGTTCAGCTAAGTCCAGTTGACCTACACTTCTTTGGCATTTGGATGTTGCTGTGTAGTGGGCTCAGGCAGACAGTCAGAAAGCAGACCTGACTTCATCCAGCCTCTGCCAGGCTCCCTGGGATTTGGAAATGGCCTGTGGCTCTGGAGGTAAAACTAAAACAATAAATTCTCTCACTAAAAATAAATACTGAACACGTCTCACTGCCCAGTCTGGACACTTGCCATCTGTGCCAATAATAACTGGGAAAGTCTCTATCTGACAACCGTGCAGCAAATTAGAGATGCTTAACTGAGGGAGACACAGAATCAGAGAACAGGTTAGACTGAAAGAGACCACAGGAGGTCATCTGGTCCAACCTCCCTGCTCAAGCAGGGCCATACTAGAGCACATGGCACAGGATTGTGTCCAGACAGTTCTTATTATCTCCAGTGAGGGAAACTCCACACCCTCTCGGGACAATCTGTTTCAGTGCATGGTCACCCACACAGTAGAGAAGTTCTTCTTCATGTTCGGGTGAAATTTCCTGTGCATTAGTTTCTGCCTGTTGCTTCTGGCCCTGTTGCTTGGCATCACCAAGAAGAGCTTGGCTCCATCCTCTTGATGTCCTCCTTCAGATACTTGTGGACATTAATGAGGTCCCCTCTCAGTCTCCTTGCTTGCTAATGAAAGGTGCTTTATGGTGGACTACTTTATGTGTATGTGACAAATAATCCAGCATGCCAAAAGGAAAGAGACTTGCAACAGGAAGATACACAGAGCTCAGAATTAGAGTTCAGAAAAAAACCAACAAAGTCAAAAAAAATCCCCTGCATGCTGTGACAAATAGCAGAAACCAGACTCTGTGAAAACAGAAAGAATAATAACAACTGATTACACTGCTTGCAGGAACTTGATAATGTCATAATGATGAGAGTAATACGGACAAAGATGACAGCAGAAACACAAGAAAAAAGTGGGAAATCTTTTTTCTCTCAGAAAAAAGTCACAGCTGATAGATATATGGATAGATTTAGATAGATATAGGTATAGGTATAGGTATAGGTATAGGTATAGGTATAGGTATAGGTATAGGTATAGGTATAGGTATAGGTATAGGTATAGGTATAGAGATGGAGATGGAGATGGAGATGGAGATGGAGATGGAGATGGAGATGGAGATGGAGATGGAGATGGAGACGGACACAGACAGAGATAGAGATAGAGATAGAGACAGAGATAGATGATATAGATATAACAGTGAATAATACCAGGTAATGACAAGAGGAAAAGCAAGCACTAAAAGAGTTAAATAAGATAATTTATCCAGAAATTGCAGCCAAGCAAATGACACCATAGGGTTTGTATTCACCCATGATCACTGTAGGAAATAAATTTATAAAATCTATCAGATAGTATAGACCACAAATTTAAAATATACATATATAGTCATATATTTTTTCCAAAGTGTTTTCCACTAAAGCAATTAATGTTTAAATATTTAATTTTATATATTTTTTCTTTATAGGAATTGTTTTCATGCTTGATGAATCAAAGAGGTGATAAGAGATACCCATAAAAATATAGTGATCTTTTTGTGCAGAATACCCTTTAAGGTATACTCTTTCTTTAGACTGTATCTGAGCAGTTAAAAAGTTTCTCTGGAAAATATAATCAGTATTCCAGAGTAGATAGGAAAGTATATGTAAACTATGACAAGTATTAAAAATATGACTAAGAGTGTCTGTGCTGCTTTCAGAGGACATGTGCCACTCTGATATCACACCATGTTAAAGAAATAAAAGTCTATAGGAATAAATGTACCATGAGTAATGTTGGGCTCATTGCCCACATTCTGTGGATTGGAAACCATTGCTTGAGAGCAGCATTGCTCAGATGAGGATCTGCAGTGGTGTGCAAGATGTGAGAGTGATGTGACTGCTCTGTGAAATAAACGCATCAAAAGCATACGTATTCTCACCATACAAAAGGGGCAAAATGGAAAGTCATACATCTAATAAATTATGGTTGAAAATACATTCTATTTTTCATCTGATTGTGAATTAAAGCCAGTATATTGTACAAGACAATTGGCAGAATTCTTTTAAGAAAAGTTAGGTCGTTTCTCATTAGAAAAAATGTCAATTAAGACATCTATACAGTATTTGAATGCAGTGAAGTAGCGAAAAATAGGGCTGTGTGAGGAACACTTAAGATCTAAAATAAACTTTGTGTTGTCTTGAGATTCTTATAAAGAAAAAAGAACAGTTTAATTCTGCCTGAGTGCTTGACTGAAGAGGGAACATCTTGAGAGGACCCTAAAACTTGTAAAGAAAACTAAATAAATAATACAAAATAAATAGAAAAGCTGTTGAAAGCTCACATTAAGGAGCCAAGATAGAACATGCCCTGTGCCAGAGAAGTGCACACACTTAATGACTTAGAAGGGGTTAAAATAGCTCTCCTCAGTGTTCTGTAATTATAAAATTGTTATAAAATTGGAGGCTAAATTAACCACTACACATGGTGAAGTTTGCACTTTCCACCTTCTGGAATTCAAGGAAACAGCTATTACTTCCCAGGTGAGGAGGCCTATGCTAACTGGGTCTTGGATGTGATCAGTAAATGGTGGTATATGTAAATGATAGAAAGTACTAAATTTTCGTCCCAAATATTACTGGGGCAATATTAAAGCTAGTAGTCTGTCTAATGACACATAAATCGGGATAACAAGTTTTTTCTAGGTATTTCTTTCCCCTCATTTCCTAGATTATTACAGAGCATTTATTCAAGCCTGTCTTTTTCCATAAGCAGCAAAGGATGGGATATGCATGGGCCATTAGCTGTAAGACTTGGAAATTAAACATTTGGAAGTGCTAATAAGCTCTCCAGATCTCTAGCTGTGCCCTTAACCCTAGAGCCAGTGCTCTAACAGGAGGGAAACAGATGATTCTCTTCCTGTTCTCCCTCCAGCTCTCCATGTGGTGATAAGAAACTTGGATACGTTCCCCCACCAAGAGCTGCAAGGTCATCCAAGAGATGAGTGTGGGTGTGAACTGTGCTCTGTTCTCCTCTGCTCAGTGTCCAGCAGTGATGTGTGCTGTTTGTGCTCTGACTGGAAGGATGCTACAGAGAAGTTGTGTCTAGCTCTGGGTCTGATCTCAGCTAAAGGAAGCTGCAGAAAGCACACTTTAATTAAAGGTCTGACGTGGTTCGACGGACAGCAGGAATATTCCTCAACATAATGGATGTGAGTGTACAGGACAGAGAAAGAAACTAAACCAACCAAACAAACAAACCCACCCTTGAAGTGAAGACTGGATAGATGGATAGACCTTTCACTACCAAATCTTTTAAAATCTTGTATTCATCATGCCTTCATTTAATAAAATCTGCAATGTAAGAAGGAAAAGCTAATTAAAAGCAAAGTCAAGTCTCTTCAAAAATGACCAAAATTCACCTATGGCTATGTCTTCATCTATTCTCACCAAATTTCAGAGCAACTAATGAAAAATGACTACTCATGATAGAAAGTCTGAGCAGTGAATATATCTCAGAGTCTGGCAGATCCTCAGCTATCTGGAGACATGATGTACCTAGTTAGTGCAATGTACTGTTCATTTGAAACAGCGAACACACTCCAAAAATTGGAACCAGCTGTCACAACTGAGAAGCAGGATAGGCCCTGTACTGCTCTGAAAGTATGCAAACACCTGGGAGCTCATATTGTGTTCACATCAGAACTTTCAGTGACAGCAGGGTTTGCAGTATGAGTGTCCATAATGCATCTGTAATAATAGACAGAGTCAACAACAAGGGAGGATTATCTTTTAACTAGCCTTCAGTAAAGCATGAAAAGAAACTTTGATCTCTTTGAAACCACTTTTTAAAATAGGAGTGGGATTAAATAATAACACCTTCCTTTTTTGCCTTCCTACACTGTAATTCATCCAGAGTGAAACAGAACTCAGCACCAAACCTCAAAGGACATAGAAATTATTTCCTTTAGAATACTATGTATCCCAGAGATGGTTTCAAAACATTGCTCTTTGAACTTTAAAAAAACTTCTCTTAAGCCAATTCTTGGAAACTGATAAACCAGAGAACCCCAGAGCCTACATCTGCTGTCTGTACAAATTAGGAATTACTCAATCACTGAAACTGAGATCATCAGAGCAGCAGAGGTGAAAGAAGGTCTGTGTTGTCCATTCTCCCTCTCTTCTTCCCCTAAATCAAACCTATATCACACACAAGGGCATGCATATAAAGCAAACATACTTCTACATGATGACTTTTCAAGGAAAAATTATGCATTTCCAATTAAATAAATTTTCACTTGTTTCTTTTTCACTCTATGTAGATGATTATTTTGCTCATTTTTTGGTATGGCTTACTCATAATTCTGTATTTGTCTAATAGTATGCAAGTTTGAAAAACAGCATGCTAAAGCACAGCCAGATGTTTTCAGATGCAGTCTGTTTTTAAACAATTCCAGCGGATTAAGATGGTGGAACCACACTTCTTCCTGTAGTGGGAGAAAAGAAATGGTTGGAGTTTTGACAAGAGCCAAAATCTAAAATCTAAAAAAGGGAAGGACATTCCAGGAAATATCGGGGAGAGATGATAATTATGAGAGCCCTCTATTATCAATTGATTTTGAAATACCAAAAAAAAAGATGTGAGACTAAGAAAAATAGACGAGGCCTTTCCCTGGCATTTTCATGGCTGATCAGGTGATCTGTGCCGGGTGGACTCACACAATCAGTTCCACTTACCAACTTTTGCTGAAATCCCTTCATGTACACATAATCACATAGCACGAATCACAGCTGTGTGTGTGGCCAGACTTACAGAACTCCCCTTCCTGCTCTTGGTCAGGCCAATCCACACGTTATTTCGCATTAGGCTTATCAAGTTATTATAGTGGTTATTTCAGCTTTTCTCTTCAGCTACTTTCCCTTTCCTCCAAGATTTTCAGGACTTAGAATAACTCCTGCATTTCTGTTTTGCTACATTAACTAATGTTCCATGGCTTCATGCCACTATCCACTGCCTTCAGCTCCGCAGAATTTAGGCAAAGCTGTCCATAGAAGGCAGCCAGAATAATAAATCATAAACCACATTACATTTCATATGAAAAGTTAAATAATTTCACTGCTAACAGGGGCATTATTATTATCTTAAACAAGAAAAGAAGCAAGGATGTACAAGTAAAGCGATTTAGTTTCTCTTTAAAATCTTGATATTTACAGAAAACTTATTATTGGGCAACTCACTCATTCCCACCTTAAATTCAATTGTCCACAAATTCTTTCCTTTTTATATGTCTTTGGCTGTTGTGTCCTTGAGACCCATTCAAGCCAATTTTATGACTTCTTGGTTTTTATATTGAGTTTGTCATGACACACTAAAAAATGGGGCTTTTGTGTGATGCACAGAGAGGATGTTCCTCACTCTGTCTAAATCAACAAACTATTGCAGGTCTATATTCAGCTTGCAGCACAAACCCATCCCTTTCCTAGCTATTCCTTCTTCTATCCACCTGGTAGGGCAGCTTGCTGAATAGCTGAGGTGCCATAGTGGCATTCAGCAGTGAAGAACATACTATGAAGGGAAAGAATTTGGGAGGATATTGTGATAGGAATCAGTGCTCACTGCAAGAGATGAAAATTGCAAAGTTAGGGCCCCTGAGGCATGGGAAGAGAAGGCTGTTAGAGGATAGAAAAAAAATAAACCACTACACAACATACGGGGACCTGTCTGTATTTTCGTAGTATTGGAGCAAGCATTAATACTGCTATATAGTGTAATATTGAGAGAAGAAATAATCTAATATATACTTCATGAGGACAAAATTGAAGTACTAGTGTGATTTGAAATCATGTGTTTTCAATTACCATTCCATACAAATTCATAACGGTTTCCATTAGTAAAGTGTGAGGTGGAAATGCACCATATTGCCAACCTGCCCTTCAAATCCTGTCAGCAGAAAACCCACCCAGCCTTTTGTTTAAACTCAGTGAACTAAATTCACACTCATTCAACTGCTATGGAAGCCTTCTGAGTTTTGACAGTATTGGTGTGCCTTTTCCTCATTTCACAGTGTTCCAGCATAATTGTATCCTTCAGTCAACTGCACTTGCACTGACAGAAAATAGTTAAAAATTATTCAAAGGCACTGTAAGCAGAAAACTGCAGTTCACTTTTACATTCCAGAGAAATCCTTCACGTTGTTTTCGGGTTTGTATGTGGTCAACGTCATGCATTAAATACATAGTTATACACATTATACACATTAAATAAATAAGTGCCATGGACAAAGGTAACTTGCTTTCTTTCTTCAGGCACAGACATCTGCTCCCACTTGCAACAATAACTTGAAAACTTTTGCCAAATGTCCTCAAATGCGTTCCTGCTTTTCCCCAATATCATATAGTAGACCCAGTCCTCAGCTGGTCTACATCCAATGACTTTCACTGAAGTGTATTAATTCAATAATAAATTAACAAGAGAAGTTCAAAATAGCACATAAAATTTTGGAAGCAGTTTCCCAGTTTTCCATAGTATTTAATGGGCTAGGAACTGTATCTGTCAATATAACCTGTCACTTCAGCCTGTGTTAGGTAGGCTTGTGAGTGCTTTTGTGACCTTACCTCAGGGACATTTTCACTTTCTGATAAACCCTGCTGCGAACTAAATTAGTCTTAATATAACATTTTAACAAACTCTTGAAAAGCTTATTAATGGATTTTCTCCCATTCTGAAAAGTCTGTCAGACAAGCCTGATGATATCGAGAATCTGCTATGGCAAATGAAGAAACTTTCTGTTGAGTTCAGGAAACTTGAGTAGGCTCCTTTGTGTGTACCAGCCTCTCTGCCAACCAACAAAGCTGAAGCGCCTGTGAAGATGACTACTACCAGGCAGAAGCAGAGTAATTTGAAGGGATTTTTGAGGAATTTGAATTCCTCAAAAAGAATGCAATCTTCCTCAAAGAATATGGGAAATATTTTGTATGAAAAAAAAAAGGCCAGAAAAGCCACTCCTCTATGAAAACTAGAAACCACTGTATTGCTCAAATGTTTTTGTGAGTTTTCCTGATTGACACACTCACACACACTGCCATGGAGCCCAAGAGGACAAAGGCAAGACCAGCAACATGGAATACCTGAGCACATGAGCAATGCCCAGTAGTTACTGAAAAGGAGTGTCAGCTTCCCAACTACCTTCAAAACCTCTGGCAGGTTCAAAGCCTGTTACAGCTTTGTCTACATTAAAAATTAACAAAACCTTTCTCTTAGCCTAAAAACTCAGTGAAAAAAAAAAAATCAAAGATCTTCCCAAATCAACAGAACATGCATTATTTAAAGGGTCTTGCACCTCCCTGTATTTTTTTTCTTCTTCCTTGCAGCTGTAACAGAAATCCATTAATGCACACTTTTGTAGACTGTGTGCCATTTCTCATGTAATGTTAGTGCTTCTAAACTGCATGGCTGTGGAATGAAAATCTGGACCTTTGTGTGAAACTGGTCCGTTTCTGAGAGATAAGTTTTAAAAGAAGTGTCATGCAAACAAGTCTTCCATGAATGTAAGAAGAAAAGCCACAAGTAGTGAAATAGAGAAGAAATATGTTTTACAGAGGTGCCTTTTACATGACATAGCATTAGTCATGAGTTATTGCTGTGTGATGCATTCAAACATTGACCACCAATAAAACTAGAATTAGACATTCATACAGATAATAAGAACATCCAAAGCTCTTTTTGAAAAGGTTAAAGATATATATTATTCTTACCTTAGCTCACAAACTAATGAAATAGCCAGGAGGAGGAAGAGCTTTCTGAAAGGCAGGTTAGCTATCTGTCTGACCTTGCATATATCTTTCTCAGATGTTGGGTCGGCTGGGACCACATAGTGAAGTGAACGAGCAATTCTTTCCAGCTCAGAGATACAGAGTTCCTGCTGTTATCTCTGGTGTTCCCAGGTATTTTCCAGAGCCCCTTGCACATGGATTACATACCGTTATTCCTGGCACCACACCCATCCCTGTGGCTCCTGAAGACCTTGTGCTTCCAAGGGTTTCTCTTGCTGTCAGCTGACCCTGGAGACTCCAGAGAGGGGTCCACAACACATAGCAGCATCAGTTGTTATGAGTTCAGCCTGCAAGAGCTCAGCCCACATCTCCTCTGAGATCTAGGAAGGGAGCACTCAGCGGTGCAGTGTCTGCAGCCCTGCTCAGACAGAACTGAGCTGTGCAGCCACCCAGAAGAGCTTCCCAATATCCAGTGGACACCAAAGCACACAGCAGACCAGCAGTATGCCAGAACAAGCATATGCAAAGGGCCATGTCCATCTTGAGGAAATGGACCCAAACCAAAGCCCATTTGTAAACCACAGGTGCAAATGACCCATCCCTTTACACTAGACTGAATCCAAGACTAAGCACCTCTAATAGTGGAAGTTGTTCAAATTGGGATCTGAATCAAAGATTATGGGCACAATTCATGTTTAATATTTGGTCATATTTTGCTCACTGTAACACAATCTGAAAGCCAATGCTACTCTTCTTTGTAATTGCTTGGCATCACGCTGTTGGATGGAAAACAATGTTCCAATATAGTCAAGGCCTCTGGTTTCCATAATATATTTTTTCTTTTCTGTTTTAAGTATCAGAACAACTGAGCTATAGGTAAGAGAATGCTTTCATTAAACAAACAATCAAAATGTCAAATTCTTATATCCTAGTGGAATAAGAGGCTGGAAGCCTGAAAGATGTGGTCACTTGTAACTTAAGCTACTAACACTCCAGAGAGTACTGACAGTTTTCCAGCAAGGGAAGCACTAGGCCTCTCTGTGTATCCTCCAGAGGAGCTCAAACTGCAAATACCAACATGATTTTCCCAGAAACAAACTGTGCTTCGTAGCAGCATTCATTCCAGACTGCAGGAGGGACAACACCAGAAGGCCAAAGGAAAATCAGCATAAGGACCAAGTGATTTATAGCACTCATTGAAGGCAGTGTTATTACAAAATGAGGGAAATGTCTCCTCTTTCAGCACTTTAATCACTTGGGGCAATGTAGATGCCAAAAGCTCACACCTTTGTATGCAGACCTATAATTACAAGACATAAAGCAGAGGAAAGAGACTAAAATCTCATCTGTGCTAAACGAGAATAGTTACAACTATCAAGCAAAATATCTCACTAGTCATTTTGAAGGACCAGGTTAGGAAACTAAGTGAACTCACTCTCTGTTTATACAGAGCACTTCTGAAGCTTTTCATCCTGTTGTGGTGTTCAGCAATACAAATTTCTCTCTCCCACTGGCACAAGCAGGTAACAGTGCAATAGTATCAACAGGAGCAATGAGATCAGCAAATACTTTGATTTCTACTTCCCCATCTGCTTTTTCTCTGTTGAGCCTCTCCTGATCTTGGAGAATCATTATCTACAAAGCTGTTAGTTTTCTGGAGTTTGATTTATTTTGTCTTTTTACTTGCTTTCAGTGCCAATTCAGTAACTACAAAGCTGCCTTATGAAATAGCTCCTAGAAACATGCCCTCTAAACAAGAAACTGGGCTGGTTCCTCATGTGTTCCCTCTTGCCATCCGGAATGGAAATGTACCTACTTTCTACACCAAGTTAATTATTTGGGGCTGAATGGATTCAAAGTAGATCTCTTTGCTTACCTGAGACTTAGGTGAACAAGAAAGCAATTTACTGCTAGTGGTCAAAATGGGTGATAAATAAACTGAGGTAGGGGATGGAGGACAAATAAAAAGTCACCAGTCCAGGATTTGCAAAGCTAGAGACTCACATCTGGACAGATCATAAGACAAAGGAAGATTATTGGCATATAAATTAATGTGCTTCACAAGAAAAAAACCAAACAAACAAACAAAAAAAAACCCAAAACAAAAACCAAAACCCAAAAAAGAAAAACCAAACAAAATCCCCAAACAAAACAAACAAACAACCCACAAAAAACCTCCCACCAAATCTACCCCCCATCACCACTCTCTAGCCCCGCCCCCAAAATCCCACTTTATTTTCTAATTACTTCTTCTAATGAAAAGATCGCTCTTAGCTTTTATGTGTGCTATCACTCAGACTCCTTCTGAAACTAAAAACACAGATGAGGAGTATCAGATCTCACCCTTGGAAATGCCACTTTGTGTTTCCAGGTCTTTTCTGCACTTGATGCTTAAAACATGCAAAGCAAGGATTGCCATATCAGAGCAGACTTCTGATCCATCTATCCAGTAAAAACTTGTGGGATAACCTATCTGAAGAAGGAATGTCTTGCTTACTCCAGACAGTCACTGAACTACATTCTGAAGTCCAGGTACTTATCCAAAACTAATTCAATGTTCCCACTACATAAACATGTCTAATCTCTTGATGCCTGCCAAATTTTGTTCCAACAGCTCATACCACAATCACCTAAAGAACTTCACCATAAATTTGGATGTTTCAGATCCTGATGAGTTGCCCAGACCCATCTTCTAATTAAAATGCCTATGAATAGTTACAAAACTATCACAACGTGAGGTTCAGAGGGAAAGATGAGACATGGACACAGATGTGGGTTCCATCAGGGTCAGGACAGGAAAGCCTTTATTCACTAAAGGGGGCACCTTTATACAGGTGTAAGGAAGCCTGTGCATTGGAGGATGGAGTTTCCACCTTCCAACCACATTGGTCAAGGTGACTGTCACACAGTCTTGTTTGTCCCAGCATGGAATGCAAAGCTATGGCTATGTTCCATAAACATAGCTCCTGTTTACATTAACAGAGCGTGAGAAGGTAGAGTCTTTGTCTCTAATATGAAGCTCAGGCTGCTAGGAGAAACCCTCATGGTAACACAAAACATGATTTAGAATACTGACATACAACAGCATGGTCAAGCCTGGTAAAGAGTCAATAGATAAAGAATTAATTCTCACTCAAATGAATGTCTCTTAATGAAATGGAGTGTCAGTGGCATGCAGGAAGAACAAGTCTTGATTTGCACTTTGCTTCCAACAGAAAATGAGTAACTACAGTTACAAATGTGTTTTAGAGATCTGGTGTCACTAGTGGAAAATTGGGTTACAAGAACTAATGAGCTACTCAGCCTGGATTTCAAACCTCGATTCTGGTAATATTTTTATATTTGTATATATTAACTAATGTATGTCCACATAAGAGAGAATAGAGCCAACCTCCTCTGACTCATTAGTTCATCTCCTGTCCAAACAAATTAAGAGAGAAAGTAAGCTATTCATTACATGGAATGGAATGGAATGGAATGGAATGGAATGGAATGGAATATTTTGGTTGGGAGGGACCTACAAAAATCATCCTTTCCAACTGCCTGACCACAAGTCAAAGCATGTTATTAAGGGCATTGTCCAAATTCCTCTTAAACACTGACAGGCTTGGGCCAGGCTTATTGATCACCTCTCTAGGAAGTGTAATAACTACTCCCCTAGTTCCTTAGGAAGCTCTCTCTGGCAATGGGATTTAAATGATGGGAAAGAAATAAGACCCCTCTCAAACTTACATTGTTTTACAAAAGAAATAATGTTCCAGTCTTCCCTAGAGACCTTTCCTATCTATAACATGTTTTAAAGGGCAAAAGACATGAAAGAAAGTCTCTGAGGTGCAGATACAATGTCAAAGTGCTGCCAAATATATGTGGAGTCAAGATTCTTCGAGAAACACAGCATCAGCAAGTACAGTACCCTGGCTAGTTGACTCCAGCTGATCTGATTTGTGTTTACTAGCAAAAACACAATTTGGTTTTTTGTGTTTTTTTAAAGAGTTTTTTTGGGGGATTTTGTTTTTGTTTTTGTTTTGTTTTGTTTTGTTTTGTTTTTCTTTCCCCTAAAATAGAGAGCTTTTTAAAGATGTCCATCTCTTTCAGTTTGCATGTCAGGAAGATTTTTTCAGAAGAGGTGATTTGGTGCCAAGACAAGAAAATATTTAGTTGGTGGTTCTGGTTGCAGAAAAAGCAAAGAGATCAGCAGCTGTTGCCTTGGTTTTTCTGAGTTTTTTAAAGCCTTTTACTTGTTCATAAGATGGATTCAGTTCTTTAGTTTCTTTACAATATTAAGGGTCAGTTTCTCATTTCTCACTTTCTCACACTTTGGAACATAAACAACCTTTCTTGTTTTTGTTCACTGTCCTTTGTTTACATATTTCTAATCTGAAAATAATGTTGGTTGACAGCTGGTGTGGCCAGTGGGGTGAAGGGGTAGTACCCCCAGAAGCCAATCCACAACCAGACCCACAAATGTATAAAAATTAAAGAACTAAACAAGCTCATCTTCTTTTTGGAGAGCAGCTTTTCACTGCAGACCTCTTGCCTCTGTGTTGTCATTTTGCATGCCGTTTTCACAAGCAGCCTGTCAAACACTGTATCCCTCCTCTCTTCTGGCAGAGCAGCAGCACACAGAACACAGCAGCTCTTGGGTGAAGGGGCACTCATCCTCTCTGGAGCAGCCAGTCCTGAATCTGCTCAGGCATTCAAGTTTTCTCCACCCATTTTGCATTTTCAGCCTCTCCTGAGCAATTTGTCCAAACGAAATACAGAATCCTGTAACCTAAGCCCGCTGCACACATGCTGTACAGATTTTCTCAGAAACGACTCACAAAACCCAATGAGCTGTGGAACAGAGGTGAAAAATACCACCATCCCCTTAAAAATAAGTAGATAATGGCTACACTTTCCTGTAAGGAAAGCTTAAAATGACATTACTGCATTTATCCAAAGACTAAGGTCCCACACCTCTCAGGGGAGACATCCTTGACAGCCAAAGTGGGCAGGCTTTACTGGGAAAGGCTCCGAGTCATGACAGACAAGTAAATAAATTAACAAATAAAAAAAGAAAAACCTTTTATCAGGCAGTTAAAAAAAGATCCTTTAACTGCCTTTTCCCAAAGCTCCCTTCAGGGCTGTGTATTAGAAAAAGATTAATGGTGTGCTATTTAGCACCACCTTGTGCTGACTTGTCTTTTTCAAAGTAATGCAGTCAAGGGAGAGAAACACATTCAGTCTTGACAACTCAATGCATAAGGTACGGGGTAAAACACTTGGGTGATTGGTTGGGTTTTTTAGAATGGGATTTTTTTAATCACAACAGCTATTTCAGAGTGT
Source organism: Cisticola juncidis (assembly GCA_013400215.1). NCBI lineage: Eukaryota > Metazoa > Chordata > Aves > Passeriformes > Cisticolidae > Cisticola > Cisticola juncidis. The sequence continues at coordinate 328,272 of VXBR01011561.1, read as the reverse complement.
AATTAGCAAGAGCAAGAATTGCCATTTTATACCATTTAAAAATTAAACCAACCAAACAAAACCCCCAATTCTGTACAGGCAAAGAGCACTTGATCGATCATAAATAAGAGCAATTTCTTACAGTTTTTACTTAATTGTTACATATTAACAAAGCATATGTTGTATTTACTATCCTATAGACAGTCTTGTAAAGCTGCCCCTAGAATAAATCTTTACTGCATGGAACTAGTGAAATTAGATATCAGTGTAAAATATATAACTTTACTTAAACCAACTTCTCTTGGAAAAATGTGAGAGGGAAAAAAACTGATTTTGAAGTCTGCGTGCCACAAATTTAATACATCAGGGCTGATTTCCCTATGTCCATGGATGGGGTTATGGAGTTCTGGTCCTCTACCTCAGCCTGTCAGTGTTGACAGTGATGCTCACAGCCTTGCTCACAGACACACCTGTGCATCTCTTCATCCTCACAGCACCTCGTTGGAGTAGGAAAGTGCTACTACCTCTACCTATGGTGAAGGGGGTCCTTTGCTTTAACCCATACCCAAAGTTGTGTAGCACAGGGTTGTCAGACTCAGAACTGGGGTTAGATTTTGTTTCTGTCACCCCTTCTGCATGTGCTGCAGTACCAAACCCAGTTATTGATGTTGTTTGTAGGCACTTCCAGCTCAGGGTAAAGGGCCCTGTCGGAAGCCTGACAAAACTCCAGTAGCATTTTTCAAATTGCTTTTTGTGGTTCTTGGATTAGATGCTATGAAAACAGGTGAGGTTCCCTAAAGAAAAAATTCAGTCAGGCAAAACCCCTTGCCTTCCTGACAAAAAAACCCCACCCAAAACCCAAAACATCAGAAACAAAGTATTTCAGTGATTTCCAAGAATCAATTGATACCTCAGAGCTTGGATTTTCTAATATTTTTAATGGGAACCTTTCCAAAGTCTGTGAGTAGTTGTGAAATACAGCAAAAAAGCAGCCCTTTCCCTCATTTTGCTGCAGGAAGTCTGCACAAGGCAAGCCACACCTCTGCAGGGAGCTCCCACCCTGTGTCAGCCCTGACACTGAACTCCCTGCTTCCAGTCCCAGCTGGGAAGGTCAAAGGATTGCTTTACTGGACAAGCTGTCCATAACAAGTGTGTAAATAACATGTAGGTTAAGCAAATGCTAATTATGGGCTGACAGCTGAGGGCCTTGGCAGCTTCTCTGCTAGCTGCGTGGATGAGGTGGTCAGGGATTTTGCATCACAGTCTGCCTCAGAGGGAAAATTCACTCTTGGAACTGGCAAAGGTTCATGGAAGAAGGGAAAGTGTAATTAAAAATTCCCCTGAAAGAGGCTACTTTAGGCCAGGTTGGATGGAGCTCTGATCTAGTTCCACAACCTCTGCCAGGTTGTGGGCAGGGACACCTTCCACTCGCCATATTGCTCAAAGCCCCATCCAGCCTGGCCTTGAACTCCTCCAAGGATGGAGCATCACTTTTCTTTATCTTTCCAATCACAGGTTCCTCTCTGTTGAACAAATGTCATGGTAACATATTTTTCTTGGAAGCCATCAACTATCTTGTTGAGAAAGAGTTATAAAACTCTTCTATAAACAAGAGATGTTCTCCTTGAATCTTTGACTGAAGATGCACATACCTTCAGAGAAGAAATTCACAGCAGATTTAACTTGCAGTGGTTTTCCCACAACACATCCAGACCTATTTACCAATGCTGCTCACTGAAGAGTCACCAAGGACAACACTGAGTACAATACTTAATGACACAGATAAGATTTCCTACTATTTAAGGACATACATGACAATCTTCTAGTATTCCAGTAAACTCTGAAACTTCTCCCCTGGTTTCCAGAAGATCAGGTATGTCTGTCAATACACTCAACAGTCCTGTGATTTACATCTGTGTCACTGAATGAAGAGCCTGATACTCTGTCTGTAGGAGTCCCAGGATGTAAAAAAGATTTGTCGAATTGAAAAAAATGTTTTCTCTTTTTCAGCCCAAATTCTGTTCACAAAGAAGTTGAATTACATCATCTGAAACTTGAACATTAACAGGATTTGGTGGGTTGGGAAGTGTGAGGAGGAATACTTTATTTTTATCTTGAAAAATATCTTTCTGAATAGAAATGTCCTTATATATGCATGAACATATTCTTTTTCTAAGTGAACAGAGTTTTTTTCCTGCAATATTTATAGAGGTATAGTTTTCTTACCGAATTCAGCAATTAAATATTATATGACAAATAATAAGAGTTCATTTCATGTCCATAAATCCAGTTCAAAGCTACCTACCTCTAGTAGTGGCAAGACTGCCAGATCACCAGCAGAGCTGTGAAAACTACCATACTTGAGAATTTTCCATTATTAATTTGTCCTGAAGCAGCTGGATGAGGGATTCAGCATCCATCCTGCTCAACCTGGGAATTTTTCAAGCTCCCTGTAGCAAAAAATCTAGTACTTTTTTGTTAGATCATGTCTAGACACAGTCTAGACCATATCCAGTCCCCCAGATAGGTACACATCCCAGTTCTCAGGCCCAGATGTCCATCTCCCAGCTTGTCATCCTAGTGGGTGTGTTCCCTGCCTACACACCTCATCCTCCCACATGTCCTGTTTTTTCTTGCAAAGGAAATCCACACACCCACCCTGGACAGGCTCCATGAAGCCTCCACCAGCTGCTGAAGATGCAGGGCTGAGAGGCCAGGACTTTGAGGACAGCTGATGTGGCCCGGGTCCAGGTTAAAAATCACATTTCTGAGATGCAAGGAAAAAGCAAGACAAGATGATTCAGCTGAGTAGTACCTGGAGTCATTTTTCAGTGACTTACAGTATTGAAGACACAGAGCTGGCAGCTGTGACAAGAAGCTGTGGATGACCCATGTGCCTAAATAAAGGCAGCTGGAGTCCAGAGAAGCTACACTAAGACCTCCAACACATTTCCAGAAACCCCAACTAAGTTCCTAAGAGTTATATAAATGAAGGAAATGAAATACCATCTTTGTTTTTTTAAAGGCTAGCTAAAATATTTGCAAAACAGACAGCAGGTTGATTTTCTTCCATAGCTTTTTCTTGGTTCCACCAACAACCATACCTCAAACTCAACAGTAATAATTTTTCCTGCCCTTTACCACAACTAATGTACATGTAATGTGTAAGACACACACTTTTTTTGCTTTCATTTAGTAAGTCCATAAATACCTATTAACATCTCTGTAAAACAGCAAAGTTAAGGCACACCAGTTCTTCATATTCAGCTCCACATGCAAAAAGAGCAAAGCATCCAGCATCTCATTTACTCACACCCAAAGTGACTGAGCATCAATGCCCAGCTTAAACATGCTGAGAGATGAGTAAAATGCAGCATCTACAACGAATAAAATTCCAATTTTGCAGCAACACAGACCTACCATTTTTCAGAGTTATTTGCATTGACAGAGCTAACTTCAAAAATCAACCCCATAGTCATTCTGCTACTCATCTGACATAAAGGGATCAAAAATTGTCTTAGCTGTCAATTACCTGTGCTAGATCACTTCAATCAAATGTTACTAAGCAGGCCATGCTGGGGTCTGACTCAGTGTGTGCAGTGAGGGTACAGAGAGTTATTCCTGCCTGATCCAGGCATCTAATTTTTTTTTCATACTGTCCGAACATGAGGTCTTCAGTTAGTCCTGACTGGTGATTATTATACGTTGGGAGTATGTAATGCCTTAGCAAAACATCTATACCTTTTAATCAAAATGTTAAAAGCCTGAACCCCAACCGGAGGTTACACTGCAGATATTTAGAGCCAAGTGTTGTTTATTTTAATTTTAATTAATTGTGTCTCAGATTTTCCTAAGCTAAAAAGGATTTCAAAAGATTATAAATTACATATTTTCCTTTTCCTTATTAATGACAATTTTTAATTAGAAGTTCTTTCTACCTGAAATACATACAGAGAAGTAGACAGCAAAATTCTCCTGGTATAACCAATGTTTCAAAAATTTATCTTTGACACCTAAAAATATTTTTTTTTAATTGACTACTTACATATGAGAAAATTAAAGCCAAGGAGTAAACAGTATCAATGGAATTTGATTTAAGTATCAATACACAGCATAGGGTTAACCCCAAATCCACATACCTCATAGCAAGAATGCTTAGTATTGGATTCAAATCAAAATGGGTTCACCAGCATCAGCAGATTCCTAATTAAGCATTGGAAGACCCAAATCCTTGACATTACATCATCAGCCCAATGGTGAAGAGATGTGATGTGAATGTCCACATCTCATAGCCCCAGATCAGGTCACAGGTAGGAAATGGGTTCTTATTTACTTCCCCAAACCAAGTCTAATACTATGGCTGTGAGTTTAGGTTGAACCTAGAGACAAGTAAACATTTTCCATCTGCTCCTCAGACTTATTCCACCTTTCTCGTATAGAAGGAGCAGGAGAGAAACTATGATGGCACACAGGTATTAGGAGACTGTGAGCTGCCAACACAGCAACATGAGACCTGGAGAAAATTTAAACAGGGAGAAAAGACATACCTATGATGGACTCACATCTGAATTTAGAGCTTGGGTCACTGTTTGTTATGTGAGATCTCTTTCTTAAGGAAGTATGTGACTAAAACACCATAAGGTGACACTGAAGTCACAGGACTTCGTTTGAAAGATGGCAAGTGAGAAACACTGCCATAGTATTCCTCAGCATGAACTCTTTCCATGGCAAACTATCCATCAGGTGGTAGAAGATAAGGTGTAAAATGAGCTCCAGCTGGCAATTTACAGTGACTCCTCTGGGATAGTTATTGTAAAACAAAATCACATGGTTCATCCATATTGGGCTAAGCACACCGAGTGCATACTGAATGCATAGAAGGGTTATTTTTCCTGGTACAAATGCAAACAACTGTGCCTGGCTGCATTAATTCAGGTTCATGTTGCATGGCTAGAAATTGAGAGGGTAGGTAGGACTTGAGAATTCTGTAATTCAGGAGTTTCTGCAGGCTCCAGTTCTCCTTCCAAGAGATGTCAGGTGTTTAGTGCTAGAAGGAGTCAAATCTAAAGTAAACTTATCCTCAGAAGAAGCTGAAATTATGTGGTTTACTGTCTTTCTTTTCATATACCAGCAGCAGACTATTAACCTAAATCTTCAGGGTAAGGTCATTTGACATAATGTCAAGTCATTTTCTTGACTGGCCAGATAATATTAAAACCACTATTTCTACAAAGAAGAGTGGAAGAGTAAAATAGGGGGTTGCTGCATAAGTTTTCCAATACAAAATCTTGAGACCTATACTCATGAAAAACATAGTAAGAATGTAAAGACAGCTTAGGAGTTATCACAAATAAAAGTGAAATGGCATAAGGAAATACCCTATTTGCAGTTTCTGTCTAAAGTGGACTTCCAAATTTCTCTGTATATTCTTGCAAGGAAGGAAAGAAAAAAAAAGCTACTAGTTTGTTTCACTGACTGAACATAGTGGAATGTGGCTAGTTTGGGCATAAACTGGGACATTTGTCCTGTTTTATATTTATTCTCCACTGTGATTATTACAGTACTGTAATAATCTGAGCTACTTTAAATAAAATCTGAGCTACTTTAATTTGGACAGAAAGGGGAACAGAATACTAAGCAATGTTGTGTATTTTCCCCATCAGTTCCCTAGGAGCAGAAGAGAGCAAAAGAGACAGAAATAGGAAAGCTTTGTTCTGTTGCAATTCATGTTTTATTTGGTTTGAGGTTTGGGTTTTCTGAAAGAGTTGGTTATTCCACATTGTGTTAAAATACATAGTCACATATATTTTTTCTTAGAAAAAGCCAGATTGAAAGAAAAAAAAAATATGCTGACATTTGTAATGATTTTTAATTCCTCAGTGACTTCTTTCCAAATCCTCTGACTTTGCCAGGAAAACTTCATGAGTATTGTATTGTGCAGAGATGAAAATTATCAACCAAGAGATTTAGGACAGATTTGGATACCCTTGGCCTGAGACATTGAGTATTTTGATGAGCTCTTGAAACTAATTAAAAGTATCATAGGAACCCATAGTTTCTTTGAAGGACAAGTTTGATCTTATCACCTCTAAAAGTGACAAGATATGCAATAGTAAACTGCATTATTTCTAACATCCTGAGACCTAAAGGACTCATGTCCAGCTAAGTTACATTATCATAGTGAATGCAAATATTATGAAGGCATGATTAACTATCTCAGCATAATTACTTTATATAAGTATTCCTGATATGGAGATAGTTTTTCCCTGACACATCTTCCAAACCGACAGCCAATGGTTTAGGGTGTTCCTGAACCAGAAGTCACATCCTGAGTAAGTTTACTTGCCATCTGGGGATCTATATTACACAAAGAAGATGAAGTATTTTTGCCTACTTCTGAATTAGACTTCTGCTGCCACAAGTTTTTCATCATCCAGCAAATCACTATGTAGAAGATACTTTTGTTTATCTTCAGTTTAACAGCAACTATATCTTTAAAAGAAAAAAAAAAAGAGCTCATGATTGAAATTAATTGTTCCAAGTTTTTAAGAATCATCCTTTGTTCACCTTCTATTTAACAGTGCTTTGCAGATCATTTTCAATTACCCCAGTTAGACTTATTTTTCCTCAGTCTCAACCTGCTGAGTGCATCAGCAGGTTCTGCAGGCTCTTCCCACTGCCAACATTTTGGCTTTGGGTGCTCATGACCAGTTCTGGCACAGTGTGGCCAAACCTTGGGTGCAGCTACAGGGAAAGAGCTGTGTGAGCAAGATCCTGGAGATGCCTCACTGGAGACCTCATTCCCAGCTTGGGATCTGCTTTTGGCCTGAATCCTGACCCACAGTCCTTGTCTGAGCAGCACCTGGGCATGCCTGTGCCCAGCCTTGTGCTGTGCCCACCTGCTGCCTAGCCTTGCCAGTGTAGCTTCAGAGCAGGTCTAACCTGATCTAGGAATGAGGGTCATTTAGTGCCCTGATAAACCCCTAGAACTGCTCTGCTCCTCTTGTTTGGGTATCATGGGACAGGGCTCCTGTCCAAGGGTCTCTACCTTTAATCCAGGCTCTGTGTTCCTTGCAGAGCAGCCCAGCAACAACTGCACCCTGACAGACCAGAAAATGTCAAAAGACCCTCTGGTGGAGATACAAGCCTCTTTTACTACTCAGAATACACAGTCTTCCGGGAATTGTTTCAGTAAGCTAGCCTGAACATTACTTCTCCTTCAGACAAGGTATCTCATCATCAGTACTGCTGAAAGCTTCTAAGGGACCTGACTGATAAGCATGGACAAATATACATTGCTGATTGTTAGGAAAATTTTTCCTAATTGTCATGACAATAAGATGGAATCAATTCTGGGAGCCAAACAGATGACGGGGTAAAATATAAGCAAATATTACAGGGACATATAAATGGTATTTAGGTAACTCTATAAACCTACTGAAGAACAAAGGATGTTATAAAGGGTGTCAGAAGGCCAGAATATTGTATGTAAATAAATAAATTAGATACATTTCCATAGTGTTTTAAAGACAATTCCCAGTCTTGCCAGTCTTTAATCTTTTGGTAATGGAACCTTACTAACTGAAGAGATTTTAAGGGAGTTTATATATACAGTTAATGGAAAATTAGATGCCAGATTCATCACCGTGAATTAAAGAATATTCCTCCTGATTTAAAACTTTGTCCAAGTGAATAGTTCTACAAAAGTGTAAAAATCTAGTATAGACCAGGAGAGTTGTCTTTCTTATCTGGTAACCCATCTGTAATCCAGGTGTACTACAGCAGATGCAAAACAAGACCTAAATATTCCAAGACCCTCAAGGATAAGCCTAGATATAAACAGTGCATCACCTATTCTAAGTAAGGAAGAAATGACCACATTCAAATTGAAACACATCATTGCAAGGCCCAAAGCTCTATACTCCACATTACATCATGAAAGGTAAGGGGGTGTGTGGGGGAGTGTGTGTCTGCCTGCCTCTTTTTCAACAGAAAGTTTCCATTATTATTCTTAGCAGCACTGAAGCAGGAAAAGAGCAAAGTTGTGGGGGGAAAAACACCAGAGGGAAAAATCACATGAAAGTGTTCCTATTCACATTAGCTTGGAAGTCTAGACATAAAATGTGATAAGTTATCAGTAGCATATTAACTTAACACATGGCCTTTAAAGATTCATATGCAAGCAATGAACATGTTTTATATTTGTCCCTGGCACAACTCATGATCATTCTAAGCCAATAGCTGTAGACACATGTCAAGTTTGCAAATATCTTTAACATTTTTATTGGACTTTTATTGCTTGTCTGCTTTTTACCCTGCTTCGCCCTTTACAAATTCTTTATGCTTGTGGAAACTGAAATCTTTCTCCATGAATTCTTGCCTTAATTCTGAACCAGGTGTAATTTAAGAATCTACAGACTGTACTTTTCAGGTTAGACTTAGTAGAGTATCTACAGCTCCTGGATATTTGAAATAACAGAAAGATTTCCTAAATTTAAGGGTGGAGATTTTCTTTTGGAAAACTGGTTATTAACAGAATTTAACTTGTAACTTTCAAAAGTCCAGAGTAGATAAACTAGGAAAAAAGTACACAGAAGGAACTTGGTGTTTCAGCTGAGCTGAAAGTAGCTGTCCTAGTTGTATAAGGTGAATACAGCAATACAGGCTCCATTCATCACAAGAACACCCATATGTAATATGCAAAAAAATAGGAAAGTCAGTTCTTTATAATAAAGCTAAAACTTTACATAGAGGTACACAGAATATAGTAGAGATAAAAGAGACAAACTACTGGCTACAAATTCCCTTAAATTTATACCAAACAATTATTTTTCTTCTCTGTGGAGAAAATAAACATAAATCCTTCAAACAGAAGCACATACTGGTAGACTGTCAGAAAAAGCAGATTGCAGCGTATTTACAGCCTTTGCTCACACAATGAAAGCAAACTGGAAAAGGAAGTGCATAAATCAAAGTTCATACTGATGCCTATGCTTGAAGTGTGGGACAAGACATCAAATCTCCTGCTTCTGACTATCTCTGACCCCAAGACAAGATACTTAAACCCATTCACTGAGACTGATACATGCCTTCATTTCAAAGGAAGGTGAAATGTGGCCACCCTCTTAAAGACTTATTCAAATTCTAGCACATAACAGATTCTACATTTCCCCTTATTTCATTTGCTCTACACAATAAAATATTGTTTAAAACTTGCCTAAATGAGTTAGTAAAGGATTTTAAAGGAATATAAAATTTTGCTAATGCAGATTCTCTCTGGATCTTTTCTAAGGCTTTTTAATAGACGATCTTAATGGTCTTTTAAATTTCTTAAGCAGTGGTAGTCCAGATGCCTTAGTAAAAGTTTAACTGCTTTTGGATTCACTGACATTTTCTGGGTAGGTCCTAAAGAATACCAAAGGAGAGAGACAATAATTTCACGACTACGAATCAAACTTCTTAGTCAGAGCTTCATGTTTTACTGGAAAATGTGGGCTTCTGTTCATAGGAATTGGAATCTGGATTGATTCTGACATCTAACAAACAACGACCAATTCTCATGTAAGTAGTTCACTCCCACCTTCCCCACAGGACCTTCTTTATTGCCTGAATTAGTCATTTAGTCAGACTGATATCTTACCACCACAAATAAGCAACGATTTTTAGCCGTAAAAAAGAAAATTGAAATGAGAAGCATTGATTATGTTTCCTCATGCAAGGAAACAAATACATAGTAAGGATGACTCACATTAATTTGTAAATGTCTAGGAAGTCATCACCTCACTCATCCCACAGACAAATATTTTGTAGCATATTTCACTTGTCTTTCATAAGAAAGCTAAAGTATTATCTCTGTGAGCCACAAAGGTTTCTTAGTTACAGCATATTTAACGTGGAAATACTCAGAATTTGAGACTAATTACCTGCTACATATGTCTGTTAAATTTATACAAAACTAATATTTTCTTCTCTGCTGAGAAAATAAACACTTCAAATAGAAGCACATAACGGTAGACTGTGAGAAAAAGGCAGATCTCAGCACGTATACAATCTCTGGTCACACAATGAAAGCAAGATGGAAAAGGAAGACCATAAATCAAAGAACTTGTCCATATCGATGCCTACACCTGGAAAGTTTCTCCCAATGCTCAATACACATATATGCAGTGGTGCCTCTTTAGCACTATTTTCCCACAAAGGTAGATCAGCACCTCCAAGTGGGTATCCTGGGAATGGCCAAAACCAGGTGACATTGCCTACAAGGGCCATATTCAAAACCACATTGTTCCACCTCAGCCACAAGTGGAAGTTGAGCATTTGGAAGACATCCCACCATCGGGGCAAAAACCCAGCTCACATTTTGACAGTGAAAGTACTCACATATGACTCAGCTTCACAGAGCAGGGACACTCCCAAGCGCTGCACTTCTGCTTGTTCTGAAAATAGGTTAATGAAATCTCTTAAAAAAACCTACCCAGCTGTATATTGCCTTTTCATAATCTTTTTCAGATGTTCACCAGTTTGTTATGATTTGTGTTGTCATAGAGACTGAAGTCTCAGGTGACACTGAGGAACTCTTATGGTAAATGACACACTAAAATGTACTGAGTCAAAACCCTTGCTCTGAAGACCTAATTTAGGATTAAAGTGCTCTGATTCCTGAGTGAAGACAGAGCAAAACAGGGCTGTTGAAACTTCTACCCCAGAAGTCTACCTTGTCCTCAGTGGGAGGGAATAAAATACACTAAAGCACTTATAAATCATCTTTTAAACTGCTCCAGTAAAGACTGTGGAATGTAAGGAGATGAAAGCCAGTGACACTTTACTTTAAATCATGACAATGCAATTTACCACTTCATTAGTTGATAAATAGAAAGTTCAGCTGCCCTCACATGAGAGAGATCAAAGAAGAGGGAAGGCATTAACATCACTTTCTCCTCTTTTTCACGAGTTGAGACTTAAGGCAGAATATACTGATGAGAATGTGAGGGAAAGTGGTTTTCTTGCAGACGCACAATGGTTGGAAACAATATTCTGAACCCAGATTTTAAGAGTGACATCTCACGGTTGACCACAAAATACTTTAAACTACATTCTTGAACTCAATGCTTTATTGCCTTTTCTTCAAAAAACTGTACAAAAACCCCAGACAAACTAAACAAGACTGGTAGGAGAAAACCTGACTGAGTAAAGTAAGCCCTGTACCTCAAGAAGGTACGGCCCTGTGGTTAAAAGAGTTTAAGAGATTTTTTCTTTCTAAATCATTTTAGTAATTTCTTTGCTCAACAAGATGAAGTGCAAAGTCCTACATGGGGCCTAATGAACAACATTAGGCAGAGGTATTTGTGAAAAGCACCCACATACTTCAGGTGGAAAGCAGCTTGACAGAAAACATCCTGGGGTTTCTGGTGAACACGAAGTTGAACACGAGCCAGCAATGTGCCCCTGTTGCAAAGAAACCAAGGTTAACCTGGACTGCATTTGGCACAGCATTGCCAACGGGTCAGGAGGGGTGATCCTGCCCCTCTGACACTGGTGAGGCTGTCCCTGGAGAGCTGTGTCCATGCTGGGCTCGTGAATGCAACAAGGACATGAACATACTGTAGAGAGTGCAATAAATGGCCGTAAAGATGACGCAGGAACCAGAGCATCTCCCCTATGAAGAGAGTTTGGGACAGCTGCGACTGTTCAGACCTCAGAAAAGAAGGTTCAGGTGGATCTTATCCATGTACATAAATACCTGAAGAGAATGCTTAAAGAGGACAGAGCTGGGCTCATCAGTGGTGCCCAGTGAAAGGACATCACAAAATGAACACAAACTCAAACACAGAGGTGTCATCTGAACATCAGGAAACATTTTTCTTGCCCTGAAGGATGACCAAGCACGGGCATGCCTGACCCAGGAAGCTTGTGAACTCCTCATCCTTGGAGATACTCAAAGCCCAACTGGGCACAGTCCAGAGCAGCTGGCTTTGGGTGGCCCCACTTAAACAGGGATATTGGCCCAGACAACTTCCAGAGGTGAGTTCCAATCAATTATTCTGTGTTTCTGTGAAAATAAGTAGTTATATCTATATTTACAAGTGCATGCTTGTCTTTAACTTACTTCATCTTTTCTGTATTTTCTTATTTCACATTTTATAAAGTAGCTGTAAAGAATGAAATGCAGAAAAGACATACCATACCCTCATGCAGCCTGTCATGTAAATACTTCATTTTTTGTTGACTGTAAATGTTTAGTAGACTAAGAGCAGGATTTATCTTCCTTAACTTTGTTTACCTAAGTAACTAAGTAACTTACTTGTCTGGGCTCCTGCTGGAAGCTGTAGAGATCATTAGAAGCATTGTTAACAGTGGTTAAATGGGCATTTTTATGCAACAGAAACCTGAACTGTCACCAAAAGGGAGGTTTCCACATTCCCCATGCTCCTGCATCCCTCCAGGGAAACAGACAGTACACTGGAACCTGATTCTGCTTATTCCAGCAGCCTCTAAAAGAGACACTGAAGGAGCAATGGGATCACCAGAGCCAGAGGCATGCTGACTTAAGTGGGCCTCTAGCCATGACCTCAGTCCACTTTTCTCCATTGACTCAGACGAGGTTTAAAAAATAGCTCATAACAGGCTGTCTGCTAGAAAGAAATTAATCTCTTCTGTTGTAATTAGATGCATCTCATATTAAACCTGATCAGTTCAGTTGTGTCCCAGCAAAACCCTACAATGTCCAGTGATCTAAAATCAAGTCTTGTGTGTCTGCATGCAGTTCCTAGTGATGAAAATACATGCAAGAAAAGACAGGTAGAGTTTTATTTTTGCTACTTTGATCAGACACCTTTACATCAATTGTTAGAATTTTAAACTTAACAGGAGTATGAATCAAGACTCCTGTTACTACCTAGTGCTATGTACGGATAAAAGTGAATGTGAATGACAAATAATCAGAAAGTAGCTCCTGAGAAGTTCCACTTAGGCACAGAAAAACACATTCAAACATAGCATGATAATAGCAAAGAATGTGCCAATTATCCAGAATAACACTAAAACATAAAATGCTGTCTTTGTGATAATAATATGAATACACAAAAACTCTCCCAGAAGGAATGAGATCAGACTCCAGTCATTTTTAATATGGTCATTTTTCATCTGTTCATTAATCTAATTCATCCTTTACATTCAAGATTTGCATATTAAACTCAATGGACATCTGTCTGTTGCTTTCAATCTAGCTTGTCTGACACAATCCCATAAATGCTCCCATATGTCAATTACTTCATTCTAGTAAACACAGAAAAGGGATGAGGGTGCCAATGAATCTTGCTAAACTTCTCCCATAACTGAATCACTGTGGCACAAAAAATAAAATACTATAAAAGAAGTACTAGGGAACAATCACGAGAAACAGCTGCCTAAATTCATAGACTGGATTAAAGCAACATAGATGATGTTGGAACCTCTGGGGCTATGAGTCAAAGGAGAAACAGACTGTGGCTATTCAGGCTACTTCTCAGGCATTGCCTGAAGTGTTACACAGCAATACCCTGCCATCCTACTGCTCCAAGCAATCACCTACTGACTGTTGCACGTCCAGAAGTCCTTGAGAAGTGCCAGAGGCACATGTGCAAATCTGTTACACATACACAGTCTAATCCAGGGGACATGGAAAACGAAGCATGTCCTAGTTTTGAAAACTTTCTATCCAAAGTTCGTTCTTGTTCCAAGAGCAGGCAAAAAGTGAGAGTAAAACAATCCTATCAGAAACTTTAACATTCATCTGCCAGAAATACAAACATTTGCATTCACATAAGTGAAGAAAGCTGTAGAAGGTATGAAATTACTTTCTGAGTACTGAAATCATCAATTCATTACAATATCTGGTTGTGTCCTCAACCTTTGTAATCAACAATGGAGTTTGGTGTCTCCAGCTTACTTAACGACAACAAAAGGCCTGCTACGTGCAGACAGCTTCCCTGTCTCTGTGTTTTCTTCTTCCTCAAAGCCAAAGTAGTAATGATAATTTAAGGTCCTTAAAGTGCTGGGATCTGAGAGACTCGGACAGTTCAAAGCTTTACAGATAATCTGAAGTGCATACAGAAAAAGGAAGGCTGCAGGACAGAGGATTTTCAGTAACAGACTACCACATACTAAGCCAGAATTTTTAAATGCTTTACTAAGAATACAAAACCTCTTAATTTGCTAAAACTTTTCCTTGAATAAACAAAAAATTAAAAAAAGAAGAACCCAGGTAATGAAGTGGAAAGCCTGGAAGGGAAAGGAAGAGGGAATGTTGCATTGTTCTGTAAGTACGTAACATTTCTCTTGCCACAGGAGACCAATAGGAAATTAGGCCCCAGTTTTAAACCTAGTTAATTTTTATTAATTATTAGCCTCTAACTATTAGTCTAAAGATGCAAATATGTGCTGAGTCAACCACATTAATATGAAGATGCTCTTATAAATTTATAGCTGTTATAAGTTACTTATATGTTTAAAACTGTTCTTACAGTTTTATCCGGTCTGATTTCATTTCCCCATTTAATGTAGCTGAGTTATGCCAACAGATTATTTTAGATGTGAAACTGTGAAGAAGGTGGAAGAAGAGGAAAACCACCAAGAGCAACATAGATTTTTCTAAGTATAATCCATAGTTTTCATATAAAGGTCTTCATCTCAACACCACCTGCTTCACTCTTCAGGTTTTCAGATTTCTTGGAGATAGTCTTGGTCATATGGGAGCAGTAGAATTACGAGTACAGAACTAAGAGCTCAGTTTCTTCTCCGTAAATCAGTGTGGCAAGCATGGAGATCCCCTCTGTCTAAATGAAAATTTGCAGATTGACTTCCCTGGTTGCGTCCTCCCAGCTCCTACAACAAATTGTGGCTAGTCACTGGAAAGAAGACTAGCTTACAACTTTTTCTTCATTTTTAAATGAATGACCTGTTTCATTCAAAAAATATTACGATCACCCCACAGCTGTTTTTCCCAGCTTTTCACATCAAGTTTCTTCGTTGTAAATGATACACAGAAATACAGAAAAGTATGGCCTTCAGCCAAAATAATTTCCCACTCAAAAATGAAAACACTTAAAGTCAGTGAGAAAGTCATACAGTGACTCAGCAGGAAATATGTAGGACATAGACAGAATCTGAGTCAGAGACACAGAGTTAATTGATTGCTGTGCAACTCTCCAGGAGAGACATCAAACTATGAGCTCTGAAACATCTGACTCTCAAAACAGAAAATCTAAAACGGAGAACAACACTTCACTCATACAGCAATCTATGTGGATTTGAAAAGTGTGTTAGCATGTGAAGTTCCCCCAAAATAAGGACAATATTGGAACTTAAAAACATAAGAACTGTCTTTCCAGCTACAAAAAAAGGTTGATTTGATTGAACAGTGCCCTCCAACGCTTTATTTAAGGAGAAGAGAAGAAAAATATAAGTATAGAGAGATATTCTTTTAATAATATTTTCTTCTTTTCTCACAATTTCCAGTCCAGAGAGATGCTGAGCCAGAGTTTGTATCTAGACCACCATTACTGAGTTATGCAGAACATTTTTCACCCCTTTGACTAACCAGAAATACCCTTCTCTGTCTATTTGTATAACAAGAGATTGTATAAAGTTGTTCTTTTACTCAACCTCTCTATCAAAAGGTATTCAGAAAGCATGAAAATTAATGACTGGAAATGCCTTTTCCTCTTTATATCACTGAATACAAATGAGTAAGTAAAGTTCAGAAGCTTCCCCCATATATGTACATATTTTTCTTCCTTTTCTTTTTTGCCATTTTATCTTTCTTTTTTTTCCAATTAAGAGGCTATAAATTTATGAAAAGAGGGGGAAAAAATAAAGAATAAGAACAAATCTTAAATGGTATTCTAATTCATTTTAAGAGAAAAATGAATAAGGAAAGAGTAGTTGTGAAAAAACCCCAAAATCATTTAGTCCAACTCTTGCTGGGTTTGCAAGGAGACTCCAGCTGGAAATCTTCGCTAGACTATATTCCAAGCTATGTGGCTTTATTTTTATCTATCCAAAGAATATCTCCTACATCTGCTATGCAAGCCCTGTGTTATTTGCACCGTGCTGGGGGCATGAGATGGCTGCAGAAAAGGAAAATCTATCAGTGACAAATCAGACACATAGTGAGGGAATGACATAATCTGGTTTTTACTGAAACTTCTCACACCCTTTCAAGCAATTTTGAGGTTTCCATTTGAGCTGTTGGATAACTTTCTCCACGTTTACAGAGGTTGCTCTTTTTCTCAAAGTGGGACTGACTGAAGAGTGAGTTTTTTTCTAAAATCATAACAGGAAATAGGACACAATTATGTCTTACTGAGTATATTTTCAGGTGTTTTTTCTTTGGATAATTAGAACAACTCTGAAGCAATATAATTAAGAGGTGAAGCTTACTGGTCAATTTAATTATGTATTTTATTTGCCATCAATTTTTTGCAGCAATCCAATTTCTTTTACCTTGTATTTCAGTGAATTCATTTCAGTACTGCTGAGCTGTAAAAATAGAATATTTTTGGCTAATAAAAATAGCCCCCCTCTATGCAAAATGTTTGTCACACAGGGCTAGCTATGTCAGAACTATGTGGAAAATGTATGTGAGTAAAAATGTGTAACATTGGTCAAGACAGGCGGAAGAAAAATTTTGGCTGAGAAACAACTGATCACAACCCCCATTCCCTGTCCCCTGTGCTGATGAGGGTAGGAGGAGAAGTTGATAGCAAAGCTGAGCCCATGAAGAAAGGAGGGGTGAGGGGAGGTATTTTAAGATTAGTTCTTATTTCTCATTATTGGCAAATAATAAATTAAATTAATTTTGCCAAGTTGAGTATGTTTTGCCCATGATGGCAGTTGAAAAGTGATCCTTCTCTCCTTAGCCCACCTACAAGCTTTTAATTGTATTTTCTTAGCCTGTGCTTTTGACAGAGAGAGAGTGATAGAGAAGTTTGCTGGGCACCTTATGGCCCAGTAGGACAGGAAAGCACTGGAAGGTGAGGGCTGTAGAGCATGTAAACTCTCACAGGTGGTGAATAAACCTTTACTTCTTGTGACCACAAGAGCAGTGTTTTCCCAGCCTTCCTGCTGCGTCAGAAATCTTCCTGACTACATTTACATTATTTGAGTGTTATCTGAGTCAATCAGTACTGAACTAAATCTTCAGCAAAATGTTAAAATAAAATCTGAATCTAAAGTCGTCTCTTCTTCATAGAGAAACACAATCATACGCCACACATACTCTGACCACTCTTTGTAAGTCTCTGAAGTTCAGGAAGGCAACTCTAATACCTGGAAAAACTCCACTTGAGGCATTTCTACTTATTCCTTCCTATGAATTCTTACTCATTTATTATCACAAAATATTATCTACTTTTTGATATATGGAAGGGTAAATGGTGCATTTGAAAGAGGTAGCTGTCTGAAATGATATACAAGGTAGTTATTGTAGAAGGCATTCTTTTCAGACAGAAATAGAAAAAGGCAATGCCATAGACTTCTCCAGCTTACAGCTGGATCAACTTCAAAATCCAATTTTTTTGTCTAGCCATTCAGGATAAAAGAGTAAGGTTTTTTAATTAAGCCTGTTCATAGCATCTGCAGAACTGGAAAGCTGCCACCTACATCAGAATAATGCTTGAGCTGCTTAAAAAACAAGGTTATAAAGTCAAGAGAAAGAACATCCAGTATTTATAACCCACATCATTAAATTTGTGGTAGAACTCTTAATGAAGTAAAATAATAATTACACCAATTACATTAATTCCAAAGGATCCCAAAATTGCAATTAAGAATTACTTCCCAAATAACAGAAAGACAACAATACCTGAAAAATTACATTATACTATTCAGAAGTCCTTTCATAAAGAAAACATAAGAGTTGTGCAATTTTGATTCAAATTTCTAATTAAATTTTTTATTGCTATGTTTAAACTGTCTGAGTAATACTGTGAACTTAAAACCAGGACTGGATTACTTATATGATACAAAGTTTAAAACATAAATGCAGGACCATTGTCCAACACTTGGGCATGAGACAAAAATCTAAGGTAGTTTAACAGAGACATGATGAGCAGAACAGTGAAAGACAAAGGCTTGAATAAGTGTTAGACTTTGAAGATAAAATTTTTGTGTCACCAGAGGCAGAGTGGAATTCAGTGACCGTAGAGATTTCCAGTGTTGTGGACAATCCAGAACACCTGCACAGAGCTGACAGCCATGCCACAGGCCTCACTGGGGAAAATGTGGAGGAGCTGAATTCCAGGAATATACCCCTACCACCAAAAAGGGCATTAAACTCACATGCACAGGAAACAAAATCTTCTTCCCAGCTATGTAATCAACTGATCCAGTTTACCCCAAAAGAGACACCCACAGATGATCATCTGAATAACGTTTTAAGAGTGCTGAGCTTAACTAATGCAACTGAACCTCACTCTGTTTCCTGTACTGATCTCTTTATTATATCAGCATCTGAGGCACCTCACGTGAATGTGGAAACTTCTTTTGACACGCACAAGCTTAATCCACTGTAGTCTGAGCATGACTCCCCTCTTGGTTTCTGGAAGATACACATACTTAAAGGATACTTCCATATAGATATATGGGAACTTAAACCAGAAACAGCATAGTGTGACTTTAGAGTTATTTAGAGATTACAAATGTATAGAAACAAATAGAAAAAACCAGGATGCCCTCAAGTCTACTTTTCCACAGCTGTAGAATGACAAGTCCAAAGTAAGATGTGTCCTTTCCTTGCTCTCACACACACCAGAAGCCATGACACACTTTATTTCCCATACCAAATGCGGTATTATTAATATAAAAAACAGTAGTAGCAAAAAAAAGCCCTCGACACACCAAGAGTTTAGACAATAACTAAAAGTACCATTGACCTGAGAATGGTGACACATGTGACCCACAAAGTCAAAAAGTATGTTGTTTCCGAGGCAGCAATCTTTCCTGGGCACAGTATTAACACTTCCAGCAAATCAAAACAAAGATAAAACAAAAGAGAGCTCAGATTGTGGAGGGACTCAGATTAATGAAAAATGCACTATGCTTCTTTGAAAGCCACAGGTTTTGGGCTGGTCAATCCCTTCAGTAGGCCTACCTTCCTACACCTTCTTCCAAGACTGAAATGAAACCCATAGACAAAAAGTCCTTAAAATCATGAGGAGTACTTGGTAGTTTTGATAAGACATTTATTTTTAACACATAAACAGAACTTTACAAGCCAGCTTTCCAGTAACATATGGAATAAATTGGCTTGTTCATGTAAGAAAAGCCTAAAGACTTTACATTCCAGTATCAGTTCAAAGTTTTGGATTTATTTGTCATTTACAGCATATGTAAACATGTAATAATACACGAAAGAAAGAAAATTAAAAAGCCACAAGAAAAAGCAAGCAAATTCTTATACAACAACTTTCTGGATTGTTTAAACAAAAAGGAGATACAGTGATTCTATCTGGAAAGCGAAAAAAAAGAAAACAGCTTTGAGTCAATGTTCTCCTTAACAGACACACTTCAAGGTCATAAAGATGAAAAGCAGAGGCTGCCAACAGCTGGAAACGAACATATATTCTCAAACAAAATTATGACCTGATGTATAAGACAAAGTTACATCATAAGGATACTTGGTCTTCTCACCATGTGATTTTTTCCATGCTCTGACAGTTTAACAATATTTAATCTGACTTATTTTCAGAACTACTTATTCAGAAAAAAGACTATTATTTATACTGAACACCATTTTAAATAGAATAAAAACAGAGGTATATTGAAAAAAATTAAAATTTGCAACACACAAAGACAATTACAACACAATTATATTCTTTCTGGGCTTGAGGGGAAAAAATGAAGGGCCCTGCTTTCAGCTATCGTATTTATCACTTATTAATTTTATTATAGTTAAAACTAGTATTAAATAGCTTAATCCAGACTTCCTTTAAAAGTCTCACCACAGAGGAGTCCTAACTTCCATTTCAGGTGTGTTAACTGGAACTACAACTCAGCAAAATCACCATTTGGTATCAGTTCAATCTGTAGAGAAACTGCAGCTGGCTACGTTTCTGATACCAGAGCTCACCTGACACTTAGAATGTGAGGGACTCGTCAGAAGAAATGGCAGCTCTGAAAACTCAGCACCTATTTCATGCATAATAAACCAGGTAAAGTGTCCCTCCAGGCCCAGCCCTATTACCTTGAGAGCTCAGATCTTGAGACATGTTCAGAGCACACGCAGTGTACCAATCTCTCCATAAGGGAGATGGAAGTGTCCCTCTTTCCATCATTGCACAATGACTAGAGTGATTAGCAAAGGTTTGTATGATGGCCATTTAAGTCCACTACTTTCTTAGGTGATTAAAGATACTGTTCCTGCTTTCCCAGAGAATCCCCTCCCCAAAGCTTCAGGATATTCAGAAAAATGTTTCTAGCATAAGACAGCATGAGTGAAGAATGGAGACAATGGGAGTTGTTTTTATTAGCTCCATTCAAATTGGGTCATTTTTCATTATGAAGAAAAGGTTCTTCAAACTAGATAGGGAGAAAGAACATTGAAGACAGTGAGGAAAAAACACAGAGAAAAGACTGATAAATGTCGGTCTAATATTTGATCATCTTTTGATCAAAGGACTGATGTTGCCTTAACTTTGTTACTATGGCTTTACCTTCAAAGGATTTCCTCTGCAATGATCCTGCTGCAAAGAAAGCTAGGAAATGTTATGATTAGCAACACTGCTGTTTACAACAATTTCAACAGTGCAGAGTGTATGATTTCCCAATTAGCATGTTGGCACTCATGAAACATCCATAGGTACTTAGCTCCGCCTAACGTAATTACAGTTTCCACTAGAAAAATGAGCATGCCAAAGCACTTATTTGCTCTGCCCCTTCAGCAAGCTGACATAGCATGCTGTGAATGCAGGCTGGGTAAACTCACCACCTTCCAAAACAGAGTGACCTTAGGCCAGATGCCAGTTAGATGGCAGAGACTTGTGCATGGGATCCATCTCCCAGAGCTTTGACGGGGCCCACACACCTCTCTGCATGTCCAATGGGACACATGCACGGAACAACTCAGACCCACAGATGCTCGCACATGGGAAGTTGCTGAATCCTCTGTGTCTTAACACGCACCCTCTGGATGCTTATACTCCCAAAGCTCCAACTGCTTTGATTTTTTATTACTTTTATCCATACAAGACAGCCTTCCATGCTTTCTCAGGCTTGCCTTCTTGGTTGGATGCCACACTTGGAGGCAAACTTATTTGTCAGCAAAGGGTCCATGACACACATAACCCACACCTTGTCTTGGGACTCAGCAATGCAACAAAGAAAAGTGCTGTTGAGGCCCACAATTCCTTGCCAAGGCCAATTGTAATAAGGAGGGTCCAAGTCTGCTATGCATTCCTTTAAAGAGAGGAAAGGTCTAAGGCCTGAAAGACTAACACCCATTGGCAAGACTACACAGTGCTACACGTGGGATGACCAACAATGGAAGAATAATTTCCCCATATAGAAGGCCACCTTTGGAGTACTCTGTGGAGAACTGGTCATGGATATCCACCCTGAGACCATCACAAGCCACCAGCTCTTCTCAGTGGAGAAAAAGATTGTCATTCTGCACTCTTCACATCATTACCCTGGCTTTAGCCAAATACTGGGTAACCAAATTAGTTTCAGAAACTTTCTGACATGCAGGAAGGTGTATGAGATTGCTGAAGCTACCAACTACACCATTTACACATGACTAACACATAGCAGCAACACATGATTATTATTTTTGGCATAAGGAGCAGGACAGAGACTGAACAAGTAACTCTTCTTAAATTGAGTGTCATGAAAGACAGTATCACAGGAAAAATAAAATATGAGAGTCAAAAGGTTTAAACTACTGAGGCTTCAACACCACAATTTGTTCATACTGCAACATGGGGTGGCTCAGCCAGCCCTAGCAAAAAAAAACACATTAAATTTTCTTGGATTGTCAAAGTGCTACAGCAAAAGTTCAATGAAGTTTACCACAACAATCACAACATATATCACCATTCCTGCTGAAAGAGATTGATAAGTTTATTCTGCACCATCTTACAATATTGTGAAAAATTTACAAGAGTCCACATTGCTTTTCCTAATTTTGGTTCACTAAGAGTTGAAAACAAATCCCAGCACACAGTCAAAAGGATTTCCATTGCTAAAGAGTATTAACAAATGTACAAACCCATCACATTGCATTCTCCTGTAAATACTGATAATCAGACATACTCATAAACATTAAAAAAACTTCCATTGATCAAATTCAATCGAATTCTGTAAGTGTGAGATTTCAAAAGAATAATTAACCCAATTATCATGGAAAGAATCTTAGTTATTCTGGATAAAAACACAACTGTATATGTGAAATTTTAAATTATTGACTTTTTCAAAAATTTAGGGAAGGAGGGAGGTCTCACTCTCTGAAAAATGATAAGAATAAACACTATCAGACCTTTCAGACATCTTGCTCTCAGTTTAATGTTCAGTCTACTGGCTCTCCCACAGTCCCTTCCATTCACTACTCCAGAGCCACACAGGGCAGATGTCGCACGTCAGCCTGATCTGGGACTTGTTGACTGCTGGTCAGACAACAAATGGCTACTGGGCTGGCAGAATGCCAGCAAATCCAGGAGCACAATCCCACTGTATGTCCCTCCATTGCCGCCACAGCCCTTCCCTGCGGCACCCCCAGCACTCACTTGGAGCACACCAGTACTCCACAGGCAGGCACCCATCCCTCCTGCAAAGCCACAGGCACCCATCCCTCCTGCAATGCCACAGGCACCCATCCCTCCTGCAGTGCCACAGGCACCCATCCCTCCTGCAATGCCACAGGCACCCATCCCTCCTGCAGTGCCACAGACACCCATCCTTCCTGCAATGCCACAGGCACAGCAAGGAGCTGGTGCTGCTGTTCTCATCCCCACTTGCAGGCACACATCCATAATACACACAGGCATCAGAATGAGAAACGAGTGATGTGCATTTAAAGTCTGGTCACTTGAGAGAGATGTCTCAGATGGTTTAGATGCTGATCTCATAACAAACGATGGCAAAGAAATGACCATCACTGCCAGTCTGGATGAATACTAATTTCTCATCTCACCACATTGCCTGTTCTTGTCACAGGGTTGACCTGGCCTTCTGCAGCATACAGTCAATACAGGAGAAAAAGAATATTTTCTTTCTTACACCAGAAGCAATGTGAAGCTCCTCATCGCCTTCCCTTGGCTTTGACATACATTGATGTAGGCAGTGTTAAGCCTTTGTATAGGCTTGCCATGAGCCATGTGTCTCTCTTGGCTTTAGCATGTGTGGATTTTACAAAAGGAACACTACCAAAGAGCAGGATAAAATATGAACGAAGTTCTGATCATGGGCTGTATTTTAGTTATTCATAACAAGATTAAATCAGTTTCTATTACCAGCAAGTAAAGTACAGAAGTCCCAGGACTGTGTGTGAAATGCGATGTCCAAGTCCTTGCCCCTGCTTTGGATTACAAACCATCAGTATTGTAACCCCTTCCTTTAAAATGTTGCTGAGAAGGTTACGGGACTTGTATTAACCCTTATTCTACAGAACTAAGAAAAATTTCTTATACCTGTCTCTGATCTTCTTTAAGTAGACACTTAGATAACCAGTGTATAAAATGCAATCACAAAGCTGGAACTAAAATTACAATAGCAATTTAATAGAAATTCTGAGATATAATAATTAAAAAACAGATTTGATATTTTTTGTTATTGCTACATAATTTTATAATAACCATGGACCTGCCAAATTGACTTACTTCAGCAGTAGTAAATACAGTGGGTTATTTAATATTAGCTGAATTATATAACATATTGTAAATTTCCATAAATTAGAAGTCTCTCACAAAACTCTCACTTCTTGCAACCTCTGAAGAGATTTCTCCCTAGCTGATTTTTAACCATTTACCTTAGCAGTACAGGCCTGACCTCTAGTGGGTTCAGTGAAACAATATTGCAGGCAGCTTAACATGCTAACTTGGTTTCATAAACAATATCATTTAAACCTGGAAAATGTAGAAGTTCCAGCAAAGCCATGCAATCAGCCAAGGAATAGCTGTTTTATTAAACAGATGAAAATTAATGGCAGGCTGACAGCAGTACCGTGCTTGCCTTATGCCAACATCCATCTGATTGATGAGGTGTCTTGGTTCTCAGCAGATGACTGCTCATTCCCACTGGGAGCTCTGTATTAGCTAAACCCCATTATTAGTCTCTTAGTTATCTGCAAAGTTTGCTTGACTTACCTTTTTCTTTGCTAACTTACCTTCAGACCAAATACCAGATACCTACGACTGGATTCAGAAAAACAAGTAAGACAGGTTAGGGACAAGTGCATCCCAATTTTTCTATAATCTAAGAATTAAATTAAGACCTGATTGCTGCAAAGACTTATGAATCACTATTACATTCAGTAAAAGTTTAACACTTGCATAATATACTCTAGTTACTCAAAGACTGAGGGTCTTAGGTTTCCTGTTATTTTTATCCCAAAGTGAAAATTAAATCCAGAGCTCTGAAAAGAATACTGAAATGATTTTCCAATTAAGTATGGGAGGCTTCCACATAAAGACTGCAGAAAATATGCAAGAGACAACATAAAATTCAGCTGCCTTCATTTAGAAGGTCAAAGAAAGACACGACATGATGGGAATATGATCTGCCTCTTTGAAATTCCTGACACAGGGTAAGTGATGCATGGACAGCATCAACAGAATAGCCACAGATACTCTGCCATGCTCCTTCCTACATGTACTCCAGCATAGAACTCTCATGAGCACTTATGCAGTTGATTCTCTTCGTCACATTAGGTGAATATGTCAAATTAATGAATATAAGGTTGTTCTGATTTGCTAAGCAAATGGTGATCAGACCAAACTAGACAGACAGAACATAACAAGGGTGTCACAATTGGAAATAATAATAATAATAATAAATAAAGTAAACAAAGATACTTCTTCCAAAGAGTGACAAATGCACTGCATTTTCACATCATCTGTAAAAGTTAAAAATGCAAACATGCAGATATGTTTTCCAGATTCTCTGTTCTGCAAGAGAAGGCCAACAAATCTGTTACTTATAAAGACTGGACAACTCAGTCCAAGCAGCCTATCCAAAAATTAATTATGTAGCAATAGTACATTTCTTTGTTTATTCATTACAGAAGCCACTCAGATGTGGTCTTTAATTTTTTAAGGAGAAGAAAACATCATATTTCTGTCCTTATTAAAGATTTATTAATTCCATATCTAGGTTAATTTTGTTTATTATCAATGCCCATATATTATACTTTGCCATATAAGAATGATTTGACAAAAATTTCTAAAGATCTTGAGGTTGCCTTTAACCTTATTACACTGAGGTTCTTGCATTCAGACATCATCTTAATTAGAGGGCCTCATTTTATTGTCCCACTATGGTTTGCCATGGTAACCCCACTGTTTAGTTGACTGCTTTGATTGTTGAATCAACTGGTACTGGACAAAATTCTCTTCCCAGAAATACTCTAAATATAATGGTTTCATTGTAAGCCTCCCTTTATATGCTAGCAAGCTAGGTAAATTTGGATTCATATACTCATACTTAAATTTTTTGGCTGTATAGGCATTAGCCTAAGTTCTCCTTAAAATGCCTTCAGTGCCAAACTCCTCCAACCACAGGTTCTTTGGCTCTTGGAAAGAATATGACACCTATCCCAAATCCAAATGCAAACAACAGATTGTTCTAGCATCATGAGACATTAATTATTATAAGCATGCTTTGGCATCCTCATAATCTTTTCTATGTTAGCCCATGGAAAGAAAAGGACCAGCCAGAGCAGCCTTCCTACATAAAGTACAGCTGGATTGCATAACCTCCTCAGGCCCACTCTAATGTTGCCTTGCCTGCCTCCAGATCATCAGGGTGCCAGTCTACTCCAACCACTGTTCATGTCCTCAGTTCTTACTTCCTTCTCCCTGCCTTTCTCAAGGAAACAGAAAAAACTGCATCCAAAAATCAGTCCTAGTGACTTCAGCCTTTGGCTTACTCTCTGTGCCTCACAATATTTCAGACTTAGCATCTCTATTAAATCTCCTTGCTTTATTTGCTATCCTGAAAAGGTTTGTTAGCTCCTGAATTTGTTCTCTGATCGCCACATTTCTGTGTACAGAAATACAAGCAAGCCTTTACCCACTTTATCTCCTACTGAGGAGTTTTTGCTGTGTCTAAAAGGAACTGTCAAGTTCAAACAAGTGGGGAGCAATAAAGAAGGAATGGAATTAAATATGCCTATGTCAAAAAGTGTAAGTTAGAAAATTCAGAAAATCAAGGCTGTTTTTAAGGTGTCTCTACTAAGCATTTGAAAACTGAGGTATGAACTGGCAGAAAGGCTCAGTTTGAGATGGAGACAGATAATTCTAGGTGTCTCTATGTGTTAATGCTCCTATAGTCAGAGTAACTCTTCAACGAACCAAGAAGTCCCAAGGGAGTGACTTGGTTGACCAGCAGGAGGCTGACTAAGACAGGCATGTCTTAGTGTCTCCATCTAAGGAACCAATGTCTCCAGCTAAGGAACACAGATCTCCCTCAAGTTCTGTACTACATTTGTAACTCCACTAAAATTCTATTTAAATAGTCAAGTTAGAAATATCTTCCTACAAAAGAATGGATGGTTGTACCTGACAAGGTGTATCTGACTTTAATAGTAAATGGAAGCTGTGGAGTTTCTTCATGTCTGCAAATCATTGAAGTCCTGCACTCAGATGTACATAACCAGGGTAGGAAATATTACCACAGGGACTTATAACTGCCCACACAGAAAGCCAGTGACATAACTGACTTAGAATTCAGGAGCTCGTTTGCCCTAAGTTTCTTTCACATGCCCACAGTCTGTCTCATTTGAATGTAGCACTTTCTATTCACAGCATGCTGTCATTTCTTTTTAATGCTTGTAGTCAAATGAGAGGGACCACACTTGAACCAATGTCTCAGCCTCAGCATATAAATCTGACTCAGATTCATAGGTCTGCAAACCATTTAACTTTGAAAGAGCACAGGAAAATTAAAAACAGCCTTGCAATTTTGTTCTGCGATAGGTGTATCAGTATGGCTATACAGCTCTGATACTCCCAGGCATACAGCACAGAAATTTTAAAAATATTAGGTTAAAGGATGGCACAACTGCATCCACAAAGGAGCTTCAAAGTTGGATAAAATGCCACTGCTGAACTGTTGGACCATGCACCTATTTAGTGCCTAGATGAGTCAAGGAAGAACAGCCACCTGCTCCTGTTCCAGGACAGATTCTGGTCCTCTTTTCTCTGGTGTTCAGGAACAACATGGGCTCTAAAAAATCAGTAAACTAGCCCTCCTGTTGCTGAAAATAGGTGCCCAATTTATTTATGCCCACAGGTCAAGAACACTGATCTCATCAGATGTTTTTATTCTGTGCACAGAGAACTTCTGAGAGACTCTAGACATCACCCGTAATTGATTCCCAGCATTTTGGCTCTACTGTGAGACACAGAAGGGCTACTAAGATCCCAGTGCTGAAGCCAAAACAGTGTCAGCACCAAGACAGAGTTACCTGAGTAGTCCTACAAGGAGCACTTCACTCTATCCAGAGCTACCTGGATAGCTACCTGGACCCAGTGTCTACATTTTCTTGGGTTTTCAAAACATCCCCTGCTAGCACATGTCAGCACCATAAGCCTTACAAGGGCATTGAAGGGTGGTGTGAGGTGTGTTCTTTCCTACAGAACTGGCTTCTGGATCACGTTTGCTCACTGCCTTGAACAAATGAATTATGGCTCAGCCAGAAGTGCTAGAAAAGTCTGGAGAAAATATGCTACAAGTCATAAAGCGCTGTGCCCAGGGATATGTGTACAATGTGTGCTGCAGATGTGCCTGGAATGTCTGAGTATGGATGCCCATAGGCTCCATAAGCCCGTGGGCTCCCCAGGGAAGTGATTACATCACCAAGCTTGGCAGAACGTAAGAAGTGTTTGGACACTGCTCTCACGCACACGGTGTGACTCTTGGGGATAGTCCTGTGCAGGTCCCAGGAGATGGACATGGCAAACCCCTTCAGATATCCTAACAGCATCCCTGAGACACGCGGAAGCCTATCCTGATCTTCACAACGGCATTAATGTTGATACGTGCAGCGCAGTCCAGGCTCTCCACTGACACCCAGCCGCCCGACCTCCCGGCCCTTATCCGCGTCCCCAGGTACCCACCCTCTCCCGGCCCCAGCGCGCTGCCCGGCCCGGCCCGGTCTCCGGGGCGCCCTGCCCGNGGCGGGTCCGAGGGGGCGGTGCAGCGAATTCTTTTTCATTTCTTGATTGGCAGCTTGCTGTGAGTCAGGTTTATACCAAACAATGCCAGAAGACACCGCTAGTGCAGGTGTTGGCTATGGAATAACACCTTCTCAAATGCAAAACAAAAGAACTGATGCGGTATGCTAAACACTTTGCTTTTCGTTAAATGTTTTAGCCTCCTGTGCATCTGAGGATGTGACATTTGGGATAGTCTAGGTAGACTGCTGCAATAGAGAAAAGTGTATGTACATTTACATGCTTGTTGCTTTACTGTTAAATAAAACTAATGAAGAATGACTGTGAAAAGCAGTAGCAGTCACTGGAGTGAGAACCTCTGCACTAGCAGCGAATGGAACCACATGTTCCTACTCGTGGAGGAAAGGAAGCTGTGCAAATGAGATTTCAGTACAATTAACCACCAGAAATGTTGTATTTAAATAAAATACCCATTTAGTTTCTCAGTGGTATTTGTTTTCTCCTTGAACTTTTCATTTTCAGTACCCCAAGTCCGAACATCAAATATGATTCTTTGCCTGCTACACGAAACTCTTTAAGTACTGCATTTGCCATTTGGCCACATGGCTTCAACTACAATGGTGAGTTAGGATTTAGATCATGTATTTTCATCTCTTTTTGCTCTGGTCTGTTAGCTGTCTTGATGATGAGGAGAATGCCATTAATATTTGACATTTTCTTTTAAAAAAATAGTTTCTCTTGTCACTGCTGAATTCTGATATTTCCGTTTTTAGGAGTGTCTTCCTTTATAGCTTGTGAATACTTCTAAACACTTACTCACTGGTCAGTGCAGCATAGGTATTGCCATATCAAGCTAGTGGTGTGTTTTCAGTCAGAAGTGGTGGTAGGAAGTTGGGTGCATATAAATCCTGCTTCTACGTAGTAGTCATGTACTCACAGATGCTAATATTGCCATGGATTTTTACCTAATGTTAAAGAGTCAGTGAACTGATTATTTGAAATCATGCCTAGACATAGGCATTGTAGATGTATCTATCAGATATATAGCCACTTATGTAGAAAGCATCAGTATTTGACATTTTCATTGAAACATCTAGACACTTGAAAATTAAAATGTTCTATCGTGGCAGGTTCTACCACACAATAACACGGTAAGTAGGTGGGGGGATTTTCATGAACAGGTAAGAAATGTTGGTTTAGGTACATTATATGAGTATTTTTGTTGTATATTTCTATATTGTTCTTTTGTTGTTGTGTAGTATGGTTTTCTTCACTGAATTCCATTCTATTCTGTAACTAGTGCTACCTTGGATTGGACATGGTTCGTGTGTCTTCTGTTCCTTGAGGCTTGAGTTTGCTTTTAGGAGCAGCTGATAGGGTTGGTTTAAACTGAGGGAATAGGACAAATGCATATTTAGGAAGGGGTACCTATTACAGATGTTCCTAAGCTTTACTGAATGTTAGATCTTGTCACAAGTACATTCCTAAGGATTTTATCCAGCTGCCACTAAAGTGAATGCATTGCTGCTCTGGACTTGGAGATGAATCAAGTTCATGGCATTCTCCTACAACACTTCGGTTCTTAATAGTGTCCTCTTTTTCCTCCCTGCCCCAAATCAATTTCATTGTCGGGTTCATTTAGCAGCTGCACACTATTCCTTCATAAAGGAGGTCAGAGCTTAAGGGAGTGACAGAGAAAGAAACATTAGGACCCAAGGAAGAGTTCCTTGGGTTTTTTTGACCTGGTGCTTGTTTATTCTGGTTTGAAATACTTGTCAAATTTTAGTTCAAGAACTCATAATTCTGATCTGTGAAGCTGTGGGCTCTTTTTGCAATAAAGGTATATCAGCTGCAGGTGTACTGAAGTAAAAGACATTACAAAGGAGCTAAATTCATTAAAGTAAATGGTATTGAGTATACCATGCTATGGGATATTGAGAAGCTTTTGCAGATTTTGCTGTGTTTCGTAGGGTTGGATAGACTTTTAGCCTGCCTTGGAGGAAGTCTGTGGTGGAAGCTGATTTTGTTTCCTAGCCATATAACCATATATCACGAGGAACACTTTTTTAATTTTATTATGTGCAGAAGCAATGTTCTGAGCACAAGATCTTTGTTTCCATTTTGTGAATAATAACTGTGCCAGTACTTAGGCACTAGTATCTAACAGATAAATGTTTTCTTCGTGGACATCTATCTGTTCAGGGATATTTTGGCCTATCCTTTCTGTTGAGTTAGTGATCAGCGTAACAAAGAGATCAGGTTTTCTAGTTGTCTCGGATTGTTTTGGTTAGCCTGTGCTATTGGTTTTCTTAGGTGTGATTTCCATTCCTACTTTGAATTCGAATTGCCTTTCGTTGTTCTAAGGCCTCATAATTTAGCCAAGCCTTGCGATGCAGTTACATGAGGTTTTAGCTAAGTTTAGCACATGCCTAAGACTTTTTGAGCCCGTCTTCTAATTATAAATCTGTATCAGTAGTAGTGGGATTGTTGGAGTGTTTCTAATGTATGAGGATGTTAAAAAAAGTCATGTAATTTCTAAAAAACCCTTTGTCATTCTTGCAGCAACAAGCTTTAGAACTGGCATTGGATCGTGCTGAGGTAAGGAGCAGCTAAATTACTTGTTTGCACATAATCTGTTGGTCTCAGAGTTACAAAAATACAACAGTTACTTTTTATTTCTTCCAAAAAGCGGCAAAAAACCACATTATGTAAATATATACATGTGTATATATTTACCTATGCATGTAACACTGAGTTTGCAGAATTCTTACTGAAATTGCCGTCATGTATTTGTCTCTTACCCATTGTACTGAGAATGTCATCAAGTGTGATGGTGATAGACTGTGCAAGCCTTGAGCTTTCCCCTTTTAAACCAGCAAATCTGTGTGCTGTGAAATAAGCTGAGCTCTATGGAGACACCTGGCAGAAATATATGGTAAAATCCTGCTTGTGTTCTTAGAGGTAGCTCAGTGAGAATGAAGAGGCAAGAGCCTTCATGTTCATGTTTTTTATTGCTGTCACCTGATGTAACAGTTCCCTTGAACCCTGTTATGGGAAGTACATGTTCCTGTGGGAGAACCTCTTCACATAAATTCTGAACAAAGCTGTTAACTGAAGTACTTCAAACAACAGAGATTTGTTAGAATATAAATCACATTTACTGGAGGGTGCTATCTCTCTTATTCTTTTTTTAATTCGAATGAATAATGTACATGAATTGTATTTATAATGCACAGCTCTATAGAAAAAAAAATGTAAATGCAAAAGGCAAAGGGAGAACTTCCTGAAGTTATCATACTGAAGAGTACTTGGTTTGTAAATGCTGTAAATGCATGTTATGCATACCCAGTCTGCATAAACTAGGTTGGACCTCAGCGCGTTAACTACTTTAAGTTCAATATGGTAACTAACTACAGTAGTGTTAGTTACTACTGTAATTACAAGATGTGAGTGTAGAATCAAGACCTTGCATGGAACTGATGCCACAGCCATGAAATGCTGTCTGTCACAGCTAATTGAGCTGTGTTCTTGTTGATGACCATAACATAAACCAGATTGTGTTTAGGGCACTTTTGGAACAGTCATGTACCATAACTGTTAATTACTTTCTTTGTACATGGAACACTGTCTAGTAAGGATCTCTATTGTGTGGTAACTGGAAGCAAATTTCTTTGTGATATATGCTGGTTTTTTATTTACTTTTCTCTTTTAGTATATCATTGAAAGTGCCCGTCAGAGACCTCCCAAAAGAAAATATTTATCCAGTGGAAGGTACTGAGAGTTTCAGTATTAAGTTTTTTAATAGCATTTCTTTGATTTAATTTTGGTTACATGTTGAATCTTTTTAATTTCAGAAAATCTGTATTTCAAAAACTTTATGATTTATATATTGAAGAATGTGAAAAAGAGCCTGAGATAAAGGTAAGTGGAAATTGCTAGAAGCTTTTCATTTCTGTCTAAACAGGCAAGTTGAGAAAATACTTTGTTTTTAATTCCACCTAATTTCTTTGTTAAATGACTATAACCCTTCTTACTGTAGTAATTACCTAAAGAGGTACAAGTTACCTAGAGGTAATATGAATAGTAAGGCCTAGACTGGCTTGAGTGAGCTGTTCATTCTTGTTAATCCTGTGTCACCAAAGGGCACTTCTGTTCAAGTCCAGGGCAGTGTCAATGCTATGTGCATTGTTGTCATTACCACTGTTTCATGATCAATTGCTTAGCATGGCTGCCATGGGAAAAATGTGGATCATTTTTCAGACCCTTTAATTCTGTTGTAAATTCAGATTTCTCCAGTTGCTGGTAAACTAAGAAGTTTTGTGAAAATTTTTCATAATGTTAGCAAAGAGGTTCAAACAGTTTTATCAGTGCTAAATATAAGGTGTAAAAGGCACAAATTACTTTGCTAAACTCTGATTGTCAAATTGAACAAGAAGAAAAAACTGTGGAATCTGCTGTATTTCTGCTTTCAAGGAAATAAAATGAATGTAAAGACAAACAAGCACTTGGGTTAACTCCCAATTAATGGTTATACCCAGAGCTGGTATTCAGAGATTAAACAGGGCCTCCAACCAGAGGCTGTAAAATTATCTGAGGTTTAGAATTCATTGTCTTAAGTTCTAAGGGGATTTCAAATGTTTCAATTTGTAGGATATTTATGTGGTCTCTGAAACACACCAAGTAATTATAAAAATCTGTTATACATTGAAAAGATAGTTTTACAATTAAATAAGGGAATAGTGTCTGCAGCTGCTGAATCAGATTTTAGCAAATAAAGACAAGAAAATACAATTTAGAAAGCTTCCAAATGCTTCAATTCACTACCAGGAGAGAAATGCCTTCTTCTCTTAGTAATATTTGAAACTAATAAGTGTCTTGTTGTTCTTGTACTAGATTAATGATGTTCGCAAAAGTGACACAAATAATAGTGCCCTGTAGATTTAAAACATTTTAGCATATGGTTATTCTTATTAACTCTGTTGTCTGTGGACTTCCAGTTTTAAGGTTTGTAATTTAAATGAGTGGGATTTTTGTACAAAAATCTGTGTCTATAAGAATGTGTGATAATACCTAATATGTTTATTCTTTTGAATACGGCACAATTAAATTTAATTTGGCTTGTTTAGATGTATAATTTGTCATTAATCTAAGTCACATTCTAGCAATTGTTTTTATTTCATTATTCTGTTAATATGTTCATGAGCAATGTTTACTTTTAAAGCAGAAGCTGAGGCGAAATGTGAATTTACTTGAGAAGCTGGTTATGCAAGAGACATTGTCATGTCTGGTGGTAAACCTCTATCCAGGAAACGAGGGTTATTCACTGATGCTCAGGGGAAAAAATGGTTCAGGTAATATTTTCTCTTGAATTTTTAAAAATACTCAGAATGCTGTATAAATTTTTAGAATGTGTTGTGGTTTACTTTTAACTGTTTCACTTTCAACATAATTCTGGTGGGGTTTGGGAGAACAACCAACTGTACTTGAACTAAAAATTTACATAAAGCTCTGAGCTGTTTATGTACAGACAAAATCTGTAGATAGGAGCCTTTCTGGTAGCCTTCCAGTCTTCTATTTCCCCTTCATTTCTGGAGCTGCATATCCTAGTTTCTCTCACTTCAGGTTCCTTCTGTCAGATTGTTTCTTTCACTGCTTCCCATGTCTAGATCTATCTGGAGGCATCTGTGTTCCAGTTTGGTGACATTTTTATGCCATTTGTACTGTCATGTGCATAAGACAATTATGTCACCAGGGAGCAAAAGCTGGCACAGTAAGAGCAAACTAAATCACTAAGAACAGAAATAGATGTAAAAATTAATAGCATTCAAAAAATTGCATGTGTGAATAGGTTTCTGCCAACCTTGCTTTTTCCTGTGGCAAGTTTGTTTTAGATTTCTTAGTGTTTGAACTTGAAATGCAAAGGTAATGTGTGTTGTTTAAATTCAGATTCTGAGACCATTCGTCTGCCTTATGAGGAAGGAGAGCTGCTTGAATATTTGGATGCAGAGGAACTACCACCTATTTTGGTTGATCTTTTGGAAAAATCTCAGGTTTGAAATTTTTTTCAAAAAGAACTTACATGTTGTACCCAGATAGACCTTAACTTTTTTGAATGCTTCACATAGGTGATTATATGCACAAGACACTTGTGCATATGCAACTGTATTATTTAATGCCCAAATAAATATTTTATTGATATATAGGGAAAAAAATACTTAATACTGAGAAGAAAGAGGTAAAAGATAGATTGCTGTGATTAAGGCTGTGAAACATCTTAAACTCTGCTCTAGCAAAATTTCCTTTGTTCTTTGTCATTATGGAATGTTTGGCATGGGAATTTCTTACAACTGCATTGCTGGCATATGGAAAACACTGCATTTGAAGCTTGTATTTTAGGTGTGTCTAGGACAAACATGTCTATGTACATAGGAAAGACCACTGATCTGAAAAACTTTGTCATGAGTTTTATTCCCAGTTTCACTGAGTTTTATATGTTACATAATGAACTTCTTTCTAGAGGCAGGGGAAGACTGCTGAATATTTGTTTCTTTAAAAACTGATGTTTTTCTTTCAACCAGGTTAATATTTTCCATTGTGGATGTGTCATAGCAGAAATACGTGACTATAGGCAGTCTGGTAACATGAAATCTCCGACCTACCAAAGCAAGCACATTCTTTTGCGACCTACAATGCAGGTAAAGAGGAGCCTGAAGTACATTCTCAGTGTTACAGTAGTTCCTAGACTGGATATTCACTGTTACTGAACATATATTAAGAAATCCTTTTATTCAGTTGATAGCTAATTACCGTTATGTTTTTTTCCTCAGACTTTAATTTGTGATGTGCATTCTATAACAAGTGACAACCACAAATGGACACAGGTAGGTGAGAGGTTATTTGAAAACTTTACAGTGATATCATAAATACATAACAAAATGAAAACTTACTAACATTTTTATTTGTTTAATAATTTCTTTTTCAGTTTTTTCCAAGATACTGTCTACATGCATAGGTGTATAGGAACTTTGCTACTGTAAAAGTTTTCATATTTTTGTATTAATATCTCTGTATATTACAGGAGGACAAACTCCTACTTGAAAGCCAACTTATTTTGGCTACAGCAGAGCCTTTGTGTCTTGATCCTTCAATAGCAGTGACCTGTACTACAAACAGACTCCTGTACAACAAGCAGAAGATGAACACTCGCCCCATGAAACGGTAATTTTCAGTATGAAACATGTTCTCAAAGAAAAATTTAAGTAATGCTTTAGGTGAAAATGTAGCTCCTCATATGTAATACCTTCTTAAATAGGAATGTGTGAGAAGCAGTCAAGAAATTACACTGTATTTTAAGTGCTTAATATTGTGTTATATTTGAGTTACTAGTAGATACTGTAATATGCTTATTTCTGTATATCAAAGGAAAGTGTATTTGTATTTTCCAAACATAATCAGTTATATTGCAGTTTGGATTTGGAGGGGTTTTTTTTGCAAAGATTTTGTGTAAGATGGGAGATGGCAGCTCAGTAATTTAAAATACATAAACAGATATGTTGCCTATTGGTCTCTAATTTGTTAAAAGCTATGTATGTTGAATTCTGAATGAGCAAATGAAATGAATTGTTTGTATGTTTGACATTCAGAAGTGAGAGTGTATAAGAATCTTGGAAAAAATTTGAAATAATGTGATAAGCATTATGTACAAAATGTTGAAATTATTTCACTTTTGTTTAAGGTTAGGCACTTTTTTATTTTCACAGAAGCTTGAAACATTTGTTCAACATGTTTGTTCTACTACAAGAGTTGCATTCACTCTGTAAAAAGGAAATGTATTAATGGCCTGTCATAATTAGTGAAATATTTAAAACTAAATTTGCGTTGAAATACTATGCTAGTGCCAAACCAGCGGTAATTTCTAAAAAAAATAAATAATGAATTTATTATGATCAAGCTGTCCTTGATGATCAACAAATATTCCACCAGAAAATTAGGAAAAGGGATTAAATGAGTATCCAGAACAGCGTTACTGAACCCGTGACTTTGTCGTGAAACAAAGACTAAAGGGTGGTTACTGCCTTTATAACTTTATAGTTACATAAGTAGGACAAAGATCATTTAATGGAACTGAAATTAGGATAATACACAAATACTTTAAGCTTGGCAACTTCTTAATTACTCATTTTGATGATGTACTTAAATTAGGCATTTAAAAAAATAACCCCATTCTTAGTGCTGAAACAGATGAATGGAATACTGGTATATTTTATAAATATGAAATCATGATTTAGAGTTATATTGTATAATCCAGAAAAACAATTTTAAATTAGTATTTAAAAAGCTATTTGTCTCTATGTAGCAGTTCCCTGCATGTTTGTGTTTTTCTACAAGGGCAGTGGAGAATTTGTTGTTGATGGTTTTACAAGCTTAGATGTCATTTTGCCATAGGTGCTTCAAAAGGTACTCAAGGTCCTCTCTGAACAGACAGCAAGAAGTAGCTCACTACTCAACTCCACCTCAGCTCAGACTACTTGACTACTTACAGAAAAGGAAGGAGAGGAAAGCAGCCCAGCAGTATGACCTCAAAATTTCAAAAGCTGGGAATGTAAGTGTTCTGAAAAGCAATGTAATATACTTCAAACTATTTAATTAAAGGATTTCATGTATTAAACCTGCTTTTTCTTCTTCCAGTGCGTAGATATGTGGAAACAGAACCCTTGCTACTTGACTGCTCCTTCTGAAGTAGATGTAAGACCACCAATTGTTATGTAAAATTAACAATTATTAGAAATTGTATTATATGAAGAAGTGTCTAAGAAGTAACCAGTATCAAAGAATGATCTTTAAAAAATGGGAGTGACATTAACAATTACAATTACTTTTCTGTACCATAAGGTATAAACACAAGTTAAGCCACACTGTAATATATTGCATTTGTAACAGAATAGTTTAGATGAAGTAATCAGTACAAACAAATTGTTAGTATCGTTCTTCTGTGGACTCAACAAGCATGTGCATGTCTATTTGAAGTTGTCTGATAGTATGAAAACCAGAAAATCAAACAAGATTTGTAGATTGTTTAAAAATTAGTCGCTTTTCATCTTGGTAGAAATTCCTGTCTTTTGGTATGTTATACTGTGGGACATTAATATTTTGAAAAGTCCTAAATTTTATACAGAGAATTCTAGCTGAGAGTTCTTTAGTTCACTCTATGTGCATTTTTCTCTTGGGGGCATTCATATTCTTAGTTTCTGGCATTGCCAAAACACATACTATTAGTGTACAGAAGGGACTCACAGAATATCCTGAGTCAGAAGGACATACAAGGATCATCAAGTCCAACTCCTAGTCCTGCAGGACAAGATAACCCCCAAAGTCATACCATGTGTCCTATCCAAATGCTTCTTGCACTTGGTCAGGCTTGTGCTGTAACCACTACCGTGGGGAGCCTGTTCCAGCACCCAGCCATCCTTTGGGTGAAAAACTTTTTCCTGATATCCAACCTAAACCTCCCCTGACACAACTTCAGGCCACTCCCTCAGGTCCTGTCACAGGACAGAAGAGATCAATGCCTGCCTCTCCTCTTCCCCTCATGAGGAAGCTGTAACTGCAGTGAGGAAGCTGTAACTGCAGTGAGAGTCTCCTCTTCTCCAGGCTGAACAGACCAAGTGACCTCAGCCACTTGGCACCCAAAACTGTCCCCAGCACTGGAGGGGAGGCTACCCCAGCTCAGAGCAGAGGGGACAATCCCCTCCCTTGCCCCGCTGGCCATGCTGTGCCTGGTGCACCCCAGGATGGGGTTGTCCCTCCTGGCTGCCAGGGCACTGCTAACTCATATTTGACTTGCACCAACCAGGACCCCCAGGACCCTTTCCACAAGTTTTCTCTAGTATACCAAGATTTTTTTAAAGATTGTAGACTAGACAAGACTGTAGCTTTGAACATCACAGGGCTGGCAAGAACACAAATTACACATGAAATTACAGTATGTTTCTACAAAACAAATCTTCTCTCTTCACTTCAACTGTGTTGCACCTAACTTAATCAGAGGCTTTAGGAATTACTGTTATTGTGAAATTACTTAACCATTCCACATTGCAGGCAATGATTTCAATCTGGAACCATGTTTAACTCTTCCGTTAAGTTTAACAGCAAATATGGTATAACACAATAAATGTAAAGTTCTGAAGGTTCTTCAGTTAAGTTTCTCTGAAGAAACATAGGGGATAACATAGAGGATTCTTTCTTTTATGATCTCTCTATTTTTTTAAGGTGGAAAAATATGCCAAAGTGGAAAAGTCTATCAAGTCTGATGACTCACAACCAACTGTCTGGCCAGCGCACGTGAGTAATTTAGACCTTTGGCCAAACTTCACTATCTGTGGTTAAAATGCCTCTTACTTCAACAAAATTAATGTAATGTGGAATAATCTTCCCTCCCACAATTTAATTAATCTTCCATGTGTTACAAAGGAATGGGAAGATTACCAGAGATACTTGTAATTTTATACAGTAAAGCAAGCATGTGATCAGTCTGATTTTGTCAGATTTTCCAGAAATACAAGGATAAGCAGCTTATACTAAAGAAAGGATCATAATTCACATGCAGCAGAACTCTGTACAACAA
This sequence comes from Cisticola juncidis, assembly GCA_013400215.1. Taxonomy (NCBI): domain Eukaryota; kingdom Metazoa; phylum Chordata; class Aves; order Passeriformes; family Cisticolidae; genus Cisticola; species Cisticola juncidis. Next base: position 289,305 of record VXBR01011561.1, on the reverse strand, counting down.
ATTTGTTTCTTCAGTCAGACACTCAAAGGCTGATGAAAAAGAGCTTTATTGAAATCAAAATGTTAAATTTTGAAAGAGATTGATATTAAATGCCTCTTACAAAAAAGCTCTTTCTGTAATGTTTAAGTTGAACCTTAAGATTTTTGGCACAAGCTATGTGATTTGATCAGAAGTAGTAATTTAATATTGTAATTGATTAATTCACATTAATAGTAATTAATTCATTGATTAATTACATGATTAAATCACATAATTGATTAATTTTTTAATATAATTTCAGAGGCAAGGTACTGTCTTTATTAACAGCATGTATCATATCTTTGTAGTTGCCTGTTTGAAAAAAGTAATACCTTCCCATTGAACTTAATGTTCAGCTCCAACATTCTACTCTCAACGTTTTTTGCATTGTCACAATTGATATAAACTGTTTCTATATATGTTTACCCAGTCTACGTTTCCATGTCTAACATGATTGTTTGGGGTTTGCAATATCTTCGTATTTATAAGAGATGATAAATCCTTTTCCTCTCATTCTGTTAATGTGACTTCTGGAATCACTTGTTTTAGATAATGCACCCCATCTTACAGAGTGTTCCTTACTTTTAGAGTTACTTATAGAATGTTTCTTACTCTGTATTGTATATAGAGCTGGTCTTTACTTGCTGTTTTGGCTAAGGCTTGTTCAGGACTTACTAGGTCATTCTGTCTTTTTAGGAAATGAAGGATGATTATGTGTTTGAATGTGAAGTTGGTAATCAGCTTCAAAAAACAAAACTGACCATTTTTCAGTCTCTTGGCAATCCTTTGTACTATGGTAAAATTCAGACACTCAAAGGCGATGAGGAAAATGACAACCTATTAACTCCATCACAGTAAGTTCCTTTTGCTTTTTTAAACTATGCTGTGATCAATAGGTGGAGGAAAACAAACATTACTTACCATTTTCAGTCACAAAAATATTCTAGAGCTAGAAGTCTGATTTAAGATTTTTTAACCAAAAAAAAACAAACCAAAATGTGTACAAGCAACCATCATATTTCAAATGTACTTTTATGTTTAATTAGTATGTTCTTCTACATTTAAGATACATTGGGAGAAAATAAGATGATCAGAAATCCAATCATGAAAATTGTGGAGACATTATGAGATGTGGTTTCATTCTTTTTTGTTGATACTCAGAATTTTGGTTGTTCTCAAAATTTGCCTGATGCTATGAAAGCCTACGACGTGACTATATTTTGTTTACTCTTAGATCCAGTTGAACTAAATACATGAGGAAAAACATGAGCTTCTAAGAAACTTCATAATTTTGAATTGTTTGGAATATGCTGGTTTTGACTGCGGTTCTACAAAGATTCTCTGTTCTCAGCTCTTTTTGTTATATATACAAATGTTTTTTGGTTTTTTTTCTTTTTGGAGCTGGAGAAAGAGAAAGTTCTGGGAATTTAAAGAAAAATAGTAATAAGTTCTCAAGCTGTAAGTGTTACGCAGAAGAGATTTAGGAGGTTTATTTAGGAGGTCTGGAGAATCACACGGAATTCGCATAAAAGAAATCAAACAATGGAAACGCAATGTTTATTAAAATATTATGCATAGGGCTGTTTTTGTCCGTGCCTCAGCACACTTGTATTTCAGTCTGAGTGTACTGGTATGGTGTCGATTTATACATAACTTTTCCTCTGTACTTTTTACACTAATAATTCTGTAGCAGTTACTTGCTTCAATTGTTTTTTAAATACAAAATCTAAAACTTCTATATTCTGCCTTTTGCTTTGTAGGTAATTACTGTTAAAGAAGACCATATTAGATCATACCTGTATATTGTATATATAGTTAGGAAGTCAAGTGTGTATTTCAAATACTCAATGATACTCAACCCATTGAATGGATACATTATCATTCGTATGTTGAGCAGATATGAAAAAAAGCACAGCACTGCTATTTATTTGAAGCCTTGTGATTATAAAAATATGTTCTTTTAGTTAAATTCATGACTCAAAATATACTTTACATTTTAGGTTCCTTATTGGTTCGAAGACTGATGCTGAAAGGTAAATTAATATAGTTTGTACAGCTATTTGGATTAATGACAAATTGAAAGTCTTGTTCCTTTTTGGCAGTTATGACTGCCAGTCTATGGTTATGGAAACAGATGCAGAACAAATGAGGAGAAGTAAGAGGAATTAGTCGTCACATCAAGAACTAGACTAGTGTGTAGTTTCTGTATTTGACAAGCAAGGAAGAATAGAGGACATCAAATACGTGAGTACACCTGAACTCTGAGAGCACTTAGCAGTAATCTCATCCTGCTAGTCGGTAAATTTCATCACATTTAGGTGTGAGGTAATGGAAATATTCCAGCATGTTATCACTGACGTCGAGTCTACCAGAGTACAAGTGACCACAGCACTTCAGCTTTATATTTCAAGATCATGCTCTATATTCCACTCATGTTTGTGAAACAGTATTCAACTTGGTTGTCTGAGATTAGTAGAGATGTAGTATTTGATGCAAGTTGATAGAACAGTATTATAAACTTGTTTGCTTGATGCTTTATCAAGTGTCTGTCATAATACTCACAGAGGAGTGATTGTTCAGCCCTTGCATTTAGACTCCTGACATAGACCTCAAGGTGGAGGAGGGTGGACTGTTTCAGAGGCAGCATAATCAGAAGAGACACTTTTTATAAAAGATTCTGGACCTCTGTAAAAAAGGGGGAATGGGATCCCCCTTGACTGACATCTCAAAGATCTGCAGTTACTTTTAGGAATGGAACTGTTCTATTGTTTTCCATATTGCTCCAATAGAGTGTTTCTGACACTGTATTTTGTATTTGAAAAAAAGAGATTAAAAGCTAAAATGGAACAAATCTAAGAGCCCAGGAATATAATGTAGAAAGATACAAAGAGGTATAAATATGTTTTATATATGTGCAAATCTCTGTTATATAGAGGTATGCTTACATAATATATAAAATATATGACTATAACATATATGCAACTTTGTTTATCTATAAATATCTACTTTGGAAGTTCAAAGTTGCTAATCTTTTTATGTCCTCGTTGTTTGTTTCAGGGTGGTGAACCAGTACCAGGAGTTAGTGCAAAATGAAGCTAAATGTACTGTGAAAATGTTTCATAATTCAAGTGGATCAGTCAGTCATCTTTCTCCAGGGAAGGAAATGGAAGTGAGTTTATCAAGCTACACATTTCTTTTATTTGTGCTTAATTATTGAATTATTAGAATATTTTTTGCTATCCATGTTTAACTGTAAAATAACCTAAAAATGTCATCCAGAATGAATTTTTAAATGTATTATGATCATGATCATTCTATGTGAGTATATTGGAAAAGTTAATGGAAATCATTTATGTTATCAATGTTCAAATGTCATTTTTCAGCTGTTTTGAGGGGTGGGGGGCTTGGCTGTGCATCATGTAGTTAGCTCCAAAGTTTTGTTTTAGCATTTTCCCCTGTTCAGATGAACCTTTCATAGAGCAGTATAGTAAAATGTAGCTGTGTGTCTTGTTTTTCAGGTCAGTAAACACAGAAGCAGATGGAGTAGCTGAACTTCTCTTACCTTTAAAAATTCAAATTATTTTCTCTTCAATTTGAAGAGGAAATCTTAAACCCAAACAAAAAACAATACAAAAAAAATTCGAAGGCAAAAAAACCCTTAAACATACAAAAAAACACCAAAAAAACCTCCAAAACACAAATCCCAACAACTTTAAAGTGTGTATGTTTACATGCAGACACATTTCTACATTTCCAGTATAAATTCTTGCATTCCCAAACTGCCTGCCTGTTGGCATTGCCTTGCATTCTGCTTGCTGGTTCTGGCTTTGTTTGGTCAGAGTCAGTAGTGCAGCAGTGAGCTGTACCTTATGCTCCTGCTAGTAAATGAGATTTGTATTCCCTGGGGTATTTCCTTTGTGCCATCTTTCCCCTAAACACCTACTTACAAACTCCATCAGTGTTTTTCTGAAGGAGATAGTTCCTGGTGTCAGGCAGACCAGCAGCGTTCCAAGGCCAGCAGTTGCAGAAAGGGATATGAATGTTTCTGTGTGTGTGCACACATACATACGTGCATGTGCGCATACATACATTAAAATCATACCGTAAGTGGGGTGGAAGGGTAATTGATGAAGTCAGCTTGTCTGCGTGTCCAAGCTCCAACCAAAAATTACTCAGATTACTCTGTTTAATGATCTAGTCGCCATTGGAATGGGGCATTGGTCTTTATTTTCAAAATCAAGAAAGCAGGTTTTAATAGAAAAACAGAAAGGTAGTCCTCAGAATTTTCTTCAAAAGATTCGTTTTTATAAGCAAGCAATTAGAAACACGTAGAGGGACTGTCTCTTATTACTGAGAATCAGTGGAAGTTAAACTCACCAAAAAGGGTGATTCTGCATAATGCTCTGATTTCTTAGCTCATGCACATTTAATTGAGGCTCCAGTATTAAAATACTCCATTCACTATACTGCCAGCCTCGTTTCCTACTTTCAGCAGTTTGCAAACTGTATGCTTGTTTAAATATTACTTTCATTCATGGATATTGGCTGTAAGGTACAAACAAATAGTCTGTAACTGTGAATGTGTTTCACTGAGTCTTTTGACAGTGTCAGCTATTGGAATTATGGATTTGGGGTCTGTTGTAAGTGACAGAACTACAGACTCGAGTAGGTGAGGCAGATACATGTTCAACCTGATAATTAGGATATAAGGAAAACAAAAAGATTGGATCTCTAAGAAGGTGAAGTTCTGATCCCACTGAAGCCAGTGGAGGAAATATGTCTTGATTTTTCTGCATTCAGGATTTTCCTGAGTTTATTTGAAATCCTCCTCCCAGAGTGAAGAATTCTGAGCCTGTTCTTTGAGTCTGTCTTGGTTGAAAATGGCAGGTATATACAGAATGAATGAATAAAATTACGTAATTTTTCAATTTGTCGCTCTTGTGTTTGAGAAGATTACTACAAAAATTCCATAATTACGGAGAAAAGTGAAATTCTGTTCTTTTTTTTTTATGTCTTTGCTCAGTTTAAATTTTTGCTAGCACTTTCGTGCTGCTTCTTGATGGTAAACACTTTCATCTAAAGAGAGTTCATGGTAGGTTTTTTTTTTTAATAAATACATAAGCATCTGAAATGGCTGAAAGGAATTTTGCATGGTTCTGGGAAGCCTTAATACAAATCAGTTGAATTGCCTTTTGTGTCAGCTGTGTGAAAGCTCTGTCATTGCTGTGGTAGTGTTAATTTCTTTTTCCTCCCAGCAGCCAGAAAGTGTATCAGGCTCTGTTCAGTCTTCAGTACTGGGGAAAGGTGTAAAACACCGACCTCCTCCTATCAAATTACCTTCAAGTTCAGGAAGTAGCTCTTCAGGTAATTATTTTTTGACTCAAACATTTCATTTTAACATGTTCTACCTGTTGTAAAATGACAGGATATCATCCTTTAGTAAAGATGTAATAAAAAAAATACCAGCATCTTGTCTGTGAAAAGAGCATGGGTTTCTGTTTCAGATTATATTATTCACAAAATTGTATCCTAATATTCAAGATAACATTACATGACTGGTAATGTATTTTAATTATGCTTTTTCAGGTAATATTTTTAGTTCACAACAGTCAAGTGGCCATCTAAAATCCCCAACTCCACCTCCTCCTTCTAAGCCTGCTGGTCTTTCTCGAAAACAATCTATGGATCTTAATCAAGTTAGCATGCTCTCTCCAGCTGCCATGTCTCCTGCGAGCTCTTCACAAAGTGAGTCACGACCTAAATTCTCCATTAAATCTTAGGCTTTTGCATAAATGCTTCCTGAGATAAACTCCTTAACCTGTGGAATGATGAAACTTAAGTGTACAGTGTACCCTAAATTGTATAAGTTGTGCAGCTTTAGGCAGGTCTCTTGTTCACTGTATGTATTTTATGTTTATTGTAACCGTGTTCGTTTTCTGTATATATATGTATGCACCCTTTGTGTATACGTTTTAATACATTTTGTGCAATTAGCATGATCTCCCTATATATGAAAGGCTGGTAGATGATGTGATGAGATAAAATTCCAAAGTGTAGATTTTTTTTTTCCTCCAGTGTAAAAACCAGTATGTTAGATCAATTTGCATAATTTGAGCATCTGGTCTTTTAATTGTTATAGGAGCTGGTGCAGTTGTGTATCTATGTATGTATATAATCTGATCAGTCCCGAGGTGATGATACAATAAACAATAAGATGATTTTTTAAAAACACTCCTACACTGTTTTACAAATCATTGCTGATTGCAAGTGTGGTGGTGATGCTGCTGATGATAACACCATATTCTCAGGTGTTAAAATGCAAATTTCAGTCAGAAGTGACATTCTGGTTAAAGCATTTTTGTTAACACTGACAGGATCATTGTAATCATAGCTGTAGATCATAAACGTTTTCTAAAACTTGTATGCGTCTTGAGCTATTTCGTGAACAGATCTGTACAAAGGGGAAACCATAGCTGCAGCTTCTCAGGTTTTTTATGAATAATTGTATACTGCACATTCCAGTACCCTGCACAGTATTATACTATGCTTTTTGCATTAAATAATTTAAAATCTGGGTAGCTCAAAAGGTGTAACTTTTCTGCCTTCTTGTTTTGCACAAGATAAAAAAGAAAACTTACACAAGTTTTCTTACAAAATACTGAGTCTGATTTTATGTTAGTAGTATGAATTGTGTAAATCTGCTGCACCCAGTTGTTACTTTAAGGCTCTGGTCACCATTCATATTTATTTCCTTTCTTTCTGCAGGACATGAAAGCTAAAAAAAAAAAAAAAGAAAACCAAAAAAAACAGCTCAAGCTTTTTGGGGGTTTTGCTTTGTTTTCTTTTTTTATTGATAGACTTTGGCTACTTCATCCACAACAAGTACAGCTGTATGTGCTACATTTAAGTGGAGAAGGAATTACACAGGAGGTTTTAAAGATGCAGTATTATCCTCTGGTTCTTAAATATTAGATAGTTGCTTTTTATTTGGTCAATGCTTGGAAAATGGCAATTTGACTATGATGAAATTTAGATCAACCCCATTGTAATTGTACAATTATTGAAATTGTACATGACCTTGCTGACTCTCTTGTTTTCCATGGTATGTTTTTAACACCACCTATTGTGCAGGCAGTAACACATGGATACTATTTGTTTAACAGTTTAGGACAAATATTAATTAGGTTAAATTGTCACTAAGAAATTATTTGAAGTATTTCTGAATGGAATTACGATAATGTATGATAGATTATGGAAGCCTTAAAGGAAAATAAGGAATGCCGCAAGGAATGAAACATGGAGAATGGATTTTCTTTGTGATTATACTGCATCCTTAACAATGAGTGTGTGCTGCAGCACTTGTAATGTAGAAATTAACCCTTGCACTCTAAAAAACGGAAGAAATTGTCAGTGCTAAGTAAGATTCCATTAACCTTATTATAAAAAAAGGATTGGCCTTTTATAACAAACTAGCACTTTTTATTTTTCTCAATGAGCAGGGTCTGGAACTCCTAAACCATCTACTCCTACTCCAACCAACACCCCTTCATCGACCCCACACCCTCCTGATGCTCAGAGCTCAACTCCTATTACCCCTTCTGCCACCCCTACTCCCCAAGATTCAGGCTTCACCCCTCAGCCCACTTTGTTAACCCCGTTTGCTCAGCAGCAAATGTCTCTGAGCCAGGCACTGCCTGTAATGACCATTCCTCTTTCCACCATGGTAACGTCCATTACTACAGGAACAACCTCCACCCAGGTCATGGCAAACCCTGCAGGACTTAACTTCATCAATGTAGTGGGCTCTGTGTGGTAAGTCTTTTGTTACCATGGTCTCTTCATTTGCTGTGGGGGTTGGTTGGTGGGAGGGAGGGGGTGTGGTCCAGGACCACATCCATTTGGGTAAATATTTTTCAGGATCTGCAATACAAAAAAGAAACTATTTGTATTTCTCAAATAGAAGTCACCTACTATTAGATTAGTGAAAAGATTATTAAGAAGGGCTTTTATTGCTTTCATCTTTTTGGAGTCATATAGGTTCATTTCTTAAGGCTTTATCTCAATTTAAGTGATTTCTGAGGTTTTGCTCTTTTAAGTTTGAAAACTTTTTTTCATTAATCACAGAGAAGGTAGAATATCATATGCAGAGCAGTCTAAATGAAAAATAGGATTTTCATTTGATTGATTTTTTTCTATCAATTTAACAAAGCATTGAGGTGAAACATTCCTTGATCCTTAAAACTCATTTTGTGGTTTGAAGAAAATAATAAATGCTGTCAAGAATAGATTGTATGGTACAGCATGAACTGCTTTTTAGACTAAGGAAATTCTGTGATGAAAATAGTCAGTGTAAGACACATGGTGTCCTTCAGTGCAGGTATCACACATTGGCATTATCCAGCTAAGGTGTTCAGCAGCTGGTCACTGTTGATAAATTGGGCTTTTTTTAATAGGGCAAAAAGCAAACTCAAACCTGTTCCTTTTATGATAGTTCAACCATATTGAAGACTGTTGACCTTATATTATTTCTAGAATGAAAGGACCACTTATTTTATCAGTTGATATCAAAGAAGAAAAAGACAAGTATGTGCTTATAACATAAATTATATATTATGCTCTAGGCAAAATTATTTTTTTAAGCTGCCTTGATGCTTTATCCGTAGTCCCATAATTTACAGCAAGCAACAGATTTATTTGCCATGAGACAGAGGGCAGCAGTTTAGTTACTCAGATTTATTTGTGCCACTTGGGTTTGATGTGTTGTCTTTCCTCTTCTACAGTGGAGCACAGTCACTGATGAGTGGTTCAAACCCTATGTTGGGGTGCAACACTGGTGCCATAGCCCCTGCAGGTATAAATCTGAGTGGCATTTTACCCCCAGGAGGTCTGGTACCAAGTGCGCTGCCCGCTGCAATGCAATCTGCCTCTCAAGCAGGTCAGTGTGACTGAGTGGAAAAGCCACCCTTCAGACAGGGACACTGTGAAAACATTTTGTGAGAAAAATGGACTGAAGTGGCCATTGTGTGAAGAGGTTGTGCATTTAATGGCTGGAGCTCAGGAACACCATACATGTTTTTGCATTCAAGGTGTGGACTGTGTTGGAGATTGTTTGAAGCCATTTTTGGTGAGCTAGGCTGGGGATACACAGTCAAAACCTGGATTGTTTAGTGTGCTCAGTAAGAAATTTGAGAGAAGCTCCAAATTCAAATGCAGTTTTGATAATGATAACTGCCAGAAAAAAGGCATGATTGAACTTAGAAAGAGGCTTCACTTTCTAAATGTGTGGGGCATGTTTTTCTGGCCCTGGTACTACTTTATTCTTGTACAACAATTGAGTAGTTCATTACTGCTTTTAAATGCAACCATATAAATCTTAAAAGTGCAATTTAAATTATAAGTTTATATTTTCTAGACATATAATAAAGAAAAAAATGTCTAATGTACTGTTATAGAATGAGAACAGTAGAAGACATCACGATACCCATCCCTAATGCTAAGAGTCAAATCTTCTAAACCTTACTGAACCAATGTTTATCTAAACTGTCTTTAAATATTTTCACTAAAGAAGATTCTGGTCTTTCTTGGTACTTGTTTGGAGTGGTTCATTATCCATGCAAAATGTTTCTTGCTAATTACAGTGCATCTTCTGAATTGCATATTTTTTCTCCTATACTTTCAGATGTGAAAAATAGTTGTTCACTCTTTCTCTTTACCTTCTAAGTATCAAACATGCTGTCATGTCCCACATTTGTCTTCTCTTTCTGATAGGTCGTATTTTTCAAACCTTTCATAATCCTGTCACTCTTTTCTAGACTGTCCAATTTGCTTACATCCTTCTTAAAATGTGATAACCAAAACGGGACACAAGCCTGAGCTTGGCTGATTTACCACTGTGGAGCACAGCAGAATAAATGCATCTCATCTCTTTCACAACATTCCTGTTAACATTTCCCCAAATGAGGTCTGCCTATTTTTTATCTGTATTTTTTGCAACAGCATTACCTTAACATAAGAATGGCTTTACTGGTTTAGGCCAAAAATCCATCCAGTCTGTATTCTGTCTCTTGACAGTTGCCATTAGAGGATACTGAATAAAGTGTTTGAGATGAGGCAAAAATGTGAAATGAAACATCCCTTGTCTACAACTGTACCTCTTCTGGCAATCTACAGCTTTGAGACTTTCTCAGCTGAAGAATATCCACATGGATCTTTGTGCTTAATATCCTGTGCTAGATTTCTAGTCTGTGGATTTATCTAATTGGTTTTTGAACCCATGTATATTTTTGGAATCTCTACAGCATCTTGTGACAGTGAATTTTATAAATGTAAAACTGTGTGAAGAGGTTCTTTTCTTTTATGTGCTCTGTAGTTTGTGATATGGATGATTTGGATATATTTGTGACCTACTGTAACTTCCTGTGTCCTTTCTTGGTGTATAGACACAAAGATAGTTACAATTTTGTTCTTGGTCATTTGTCTTTTTTTAAATTCAGTGTTACTGAGTTTTGGACCATTTCTTCACTTCACAAGGGTCACTTTTAGTCTGCTTCTGTCCTTTCAAGCACTATCAGACTCTACCAGTTTGGTGTCACAGATTTGTACCTGCTGTGCTGTCACCCACACAACGGATGCGAGTAGTGAGCTGAGCTAGGTCTGTGCAAGACCTCCAGGGCTTCTGTTTGATAGCTGCTGACTTACCAGAGCATTGCTCAGATTTGGGGTGGGATTGTTTTCTGTTTAAGATTGATAAGAGTGTATTACTTCATTGAGCCCTTGAACTTCTTGCATTTAATGTACAAACAGTAAAACTTTCTAAAGTCAGAAGAAGGATCACTGAAAAATAACTTGTTTGGTGTTCTCCACAATCACCTTTGTGTAAATGCGTGAACAGGTTATAGGTCACAGGGTATAGGGTTATGTATGTGATACTAAATGGATTTCTTTCCATTTAGTCAGCTCTTGTGCACTTTGAGTCTGAGTAGCTATAAACTACATTATGGAAAATTCAGCATTGTATTAAGTTTACACTCAATTTACACTTGCCAGTTTTCCAATTTCCAAATGTTTAGAAATAGTCCCAGTGGAAAGGTGTACTGCAAAACACAAATATAACTGAGTAAAGACTCACTACTAATAAAAAGATGTTTTCTTTAACAGGCAGCCCATTTGGTTTGAAAAATACATCAAATCTTCGGCCCTTAAATCTTCTACAGGTAATTTATATACTTGGACACAATAATAATGATAATTTCTTACCTTTCTATAGAGACCTGCTTAGCGCTGCTTACTGCACAGCCCCACACAGATCTTTGGAGCCAGTTGGTCTGGCCATTTACTGCAAATCTTAATTGCTTATTCAGAAAGGCTTAGAATAAGAGAAATAAAAGACTACTTTCGTAGAGATACCACGTGAAAGTTATATTCCTAGCTCAGAAAAAAGCAGATAATTCTCAGTAACAATATAAAGACATTTGGATACAAAAGATTAATCCTAAAATACAATCTTTCAGGATTTGCCTAAGGTTTATCAAAGATCTTTATACTAAAGTTGCAATTGTACTGTACAAAACAGTGTAGTAGAATCACTCTGAGGTTACAGGTAGAATGCTTAAAAGCCAAGCTCAGCATGCACAGCTAGGTGCAGTAATGGGCGTAAAGAGTTTTTGGGAATGGAAATGGAAGTTCATGTAAGATAGGGAGTTTAGAAGGTCTGTAAATGCTTCCTCTGCATTAAGCATACATACAAATACTAACTAAATACATGAGCAGATGTTTATTATGTCAGAGTTGCATTTAAAAGTGGAACGGGGATTGTTTGTGGAAGTGGGTGGAGTTCCTGGACCTTGAAGTCAGCTGCCAGATGCAGGTGCAGAATTGCAATTTCAGAGTTCCACATAGGTTGCACCACACTTCAAAAAAAATTGCTACTAGCTTTGCTACTTCCTCTTCCCACTCGTGTACACTCCAGAAACATGGAAAAGAGCTGGCACAGGAGGCAGTTATGCCAGAGTAGAGCTCTTCTGTAGAATAAATGTTTGTATTTTGAGTGATTCGATATTGAAGGACCTCCTTTCAAGCTAGCACTGCCACTCATATAAACCAAGAACAATTCAGCTGAAATAAGTGCAATTAAAACCAGGGGTAAGGGAGAGGAATCAAGGCCATTTCACTATCTATTAAAATACAGTGGAGTATTCTGAAAGTGGAAATTATATCAGTGCTGTTGAAGACTGGCATTTATCTTTCCAGTATCAGTACAGTATCTGCCATTTAAATTAAAATAATTAAAATGTATTTTCCTATGGAAATATTTTTCTGTGAGTTCATGCGAGTTTGTTTTCAGAACATGAGCCTTTTTCACAAACAGCAACAATTGTAAACTGATTGATTTTAAAGGCATTACAAAACAAAAATCAAACCTCTAGGAAGTACACCACTATCAATACTATGTTCATCCTAGAACAGTAGGAAACTCAGCAGTTTGATTGAATTATGCCTTTTGTTTTTAATCTTCAACAGCTTCCAGGTGGTTCATTTATTTTTAACCCACTCCAGCAGCAGCTGTTACAGTTTTCTCCACAGCAACAGTCTCAGCAGCCTACAGCCTGTAGTCCTCAGCAACAGGGAGAACAGGTGTGTGCTAACAGCCCTCAGTCTGGGGTGCATGGATGAAAGAGTTTCTCCTATTCTCCCCATCTCCACAAGCAAATGAGCCACTACCCAATGGACCTGAAGTAGAGGGGAAGAAAGTCTTCCCTCCTAAACTTTCTCAAACAGCAAAGACTGCAATGGCTCTGTTGCTATGGCTGGAGCTGGGTTATACTTATTTAGTTATATCCCATATAGAAAAGCTGTAACATAACAATTGGCTGAGCACTGTCTAACTTTGTCATGAAGAGAGCCAGCCCTGCTTCATGGGTGGTGTAAAATCAGCTTAGTGCTATGTTCATCATAACTAACAGGTACATCAGGTGAAGGGAGGAAAAATGTAGTCAGGATTATTACAGAGTAACCAAAACTTGTTACTGACACTGCTGTGAGCTGGCTTACAACCCTCACTGCTGTAGTTCATCAGAATTTTCTTTGCACTGCAAGAAATATTGGTTGTCTTTAAAGTTGTGATCTTAAGACATTTGCTCTACTGCTGCCTGTAATTAGTGCTAAAGGCATTCGTCACTGAGGAAGTCTAAACTCTTGATAGGGACCAATCCATCCTCAAAATGACAAATTTTGAGTGGTCAGTTGCACCTTAACAATCCTAAGGTGCAGGTACCAGGTTAGTACTTAAAAATCCTAACCAACATTCATGCAGCAGTCCAGGAAAACAAGTTGCTGTGCTTTTGTGTTCATCTTCCCACACACGCAGGCCTTCTGCTTACCAAATACTCGCTACTGGATACTCAAGCTTGTCATAATTTCACTTGTGATACTGTACTGTTCACAAATAAAATGCCTCTTCCAAATTTTTTATTGTATATAGCCGCCTGTGCCACAGGCCTTGTTCTGGACTGTAGGACAGTTTAGTGGGAAACTTTCCAATTTGTTCACAGCATCCAAATTTCTGAATGACAGTTAGTAGTTGGACTACTAAAAAAAAAAAATCATGTGACCTTGTACTGTTGGGTTTTATTTTGTAGATATTGAACATCAAGGGCATTTACAAAAAGGCTGATGTAAGCATAGTCCTTATTGTGGCAGAAAGTCCTTCTGGAGAAATCAATCTCTGCAGTGGTTAAATTGCCCTAAGGAACTTCTCTCATACCTTGCATTATAGAGGAGGGGGTCGTTGGCTGAAATGAGCTATTTATGAACGCTAGATTCTTCAGCTTTCATAAGGACAGGAATGTATGTGCTCACAGTGCTTAGTGAAAAACTCAGGCCCAAAATCAACAACAGTTTTCTATACTACCAGTATAAATATGCATTGTCTCTCATACTTGGGGATCTTCCCCACATGGTGGTTCTAGGACTCCTAGTCATCATGGAGGTGATGTCTCAACGTGCAATCTTTTGGTCTGGTTTTCCTAGCTCTTAGTAGCATTATAATGTAATGCTAAAGAAGCATTGCAACCCCTTGAATGCACCAGCTTTTTTCTGACTGATAAGCCATGCAGTTTTCTCAGATTGTGCATATAATGCTTTATTTCCCTGTGTTATAAATCAATGCATAATTTCAGTTCTATAAGATGGCATATTTCAGCACCCTTTCACTTCAGGAGACTCTAGGTCAGACTCCACTAATTCCTTTAAAGTGATTACTATGAAAACTACTCTGTTCTGAAAATACTGTTTTAAAAGTGGTGTCTGTATTTTTATAAAATGGAGGAGTGTGTGGCACAATATGACGAGGGAATCTAAGTGTCAGGCTTTGCACACTTTGATTAGGACCTTTGCACATGGATATCTTAGGGCCCCCTGAAGACTTTGGGGCTGGGAGTGGGACAGGAAATCATAAGATTACAACATAGAGTGTAGTCTCTGCTAGACTACAGAGGAATTGACAGCTACATGGGACTTCTGCTGGGTAACAGGAGCAATATCATTTCTGCCAAAACAAAGCTATTCTGGGGTATTCAGTTTCTGTTCTAATCTGTAGTTAATGACTGCAGTATAGCTTGTATCTACACGCACTGGATGATGTAGCATTAAGTGTTTTTAAATGGCACTTCAGAAATCTGCCTTCACACTGGCTTTATTTGCTGATTTGTTGATACAAAAGTTTGGTAATAAGGATCAAGCTTTTCATTTTTGCTAGGGGTCTGACCAAGGTCCATCCAATCAAGATCAGGCATTATCTGCCCAACAAGCTGCTGTAATTAACCTGACTGGAGTAGGGAATTTTATGCAACCTCAAGCCACAGGTATGTGCTTGCTGAGCCTCCTTTTGTAGCTAAGTGTTTATGTTGGTAAATTCACACTGCAATGAAGTTTGGTCTTAAGGAAGTCTTACGTTAGACCAGAATGATTTACTGTTCATTATCAGGACATGAATTCTATGAGAAATACTCGACTTCTAAAGCATGCACTTCTGTGCTTTGTTTGGCAGTGAAGTGCCATCAATTGATAGTATCACATGAAAACAAGTTACACTTAAAACGAAAATGCAGGCAACTTCATGCCAGACTTCATTAAGGAATGTTCCTTTAACTGTGTGCTTAACATCCAGTGTGAGAAACCTTTGTGTCTCCTGAAGCACTTCATGATGTAATTATGTTCTAACTAACAGAGTATGTATATCATGTATACTTTATTCTGCACTGTTCCAAATTTGACTCTGAACTAATTCTATTGATCCCCCTTTCCTGTTACATTGTATTCCTATGTCATCCTCCACTGACCAACTCAACCTGTGACCTCTTTGACCTGCCTGCTTTCCCCTTCTCCTTTCTCAGTGTTGTCTCAGCTTGGCTCTGCCGTGAACAGACCTGGGCAAAGCCTTCCTCAGCAGAGACTCCAGCTCTCTTCTGCCCTGCAACAGCAACAACAGCAAGCCTTGCAGCAGCAGCAGCAACAGATACAAGTAATCCAGCAACTTCACTCCGACTATGTTAAAAAAAAAAAAAATTAAAAATACAATTCTTGGCTCCAGTATCAAAAATATTGCCCCTTTGGGCTCTCTTTTTAACTAATGCAGCTATGATCTTGCAAGTTGAAGGGAAAAAAAAAAAAAAGAAAAAACAACAGAACCAATATGTATTTGGTAAACCATCTCTCAGCTTGGAGCACTGAATTTATTTTTATTTGTTTGAGCCCTCCACCTTCCTGATTTGCAAACATTCAAGGGGTGCTTGTGGCACATATCAAAATACTATACCAGGTGCCAATAGATTTCAAAATGGCATGGATGTAAGCACCTGGAAATTCAAATGTAGCACTGCTACAGTCCTGCAAAGCATTCCTTTACCATTCAGATGCTTCATGAAAATATTTTAGCATTTTTTTAGTAAACAGCCTCTTCTTTGTCATACAGAAAATTGATACGATGCATAGACTGAGAAGGTATCACATTAAAAAGGTACTGTGTAACCAAACACTCAGTGAAGTTGCTGAGTTACTGCAGTTACTGCAATGAAGAGAAAGGGCAAAGAAACAAAGCTGTGCACATTCACGTGTAAAACGTTAGCTTGTGCCCTCAGCAGGCTTCTGTGCCACTGGTGCTGCTTGACTGTACCTATTGCCCCACTACATGGTGTGTCCCTTTTGTCAACCTGGTGCTTCCTCATTTTTTCTTTCTCTCCCCCCTTCATTCTTCCTGATGTGAAAGCTTTATAGTCAACACTGACAAGCTTTTTCTCCCTTCTCCTCCATGGCAGCAGTTACGATTCTTGCAGCATCAAATGGCTATGGCAGCGGCAGCAGCACAAGCAGCTCACCTGCATCATCAACAGCATTCAGGCAGCCACTCAAAAAGTAAAAGGAAAAGAGGCACACCAACCCCTCCAAAATCATGAGACTTGCCTCCCCGCAAAAAAAATTATTTGAAGGGGATTTTTTTTTAAGATTATTAAGGAAAATTAAAATTAAATTAAATGTTTTATATTACTGGTGGGAAAATGAACTTTCGACATTACACAAGAAATGAACTGATTTTGGAAGCAAACCTTACAGAACATAGAAATTGCATCTATAAAGAGACTAGGATCTGGTTTCCTCAAGTCCCTTAATTTTTTAACAGAATGTTTTATCTTGTATTTTTTACCACTCAACAAGATTGTAAATAGAATAAGGGTGAAAAACATTTTAGAAAAAATGAACTTTGTAAATGTAGTATTGGTATTTGTTTATTTAGTAAAAAAGGTTTGTGAACACTGTAACAAATACAATTTTTACAAATCCATTTTTGAAAAGAGCTCTCTTTTTGTTCACTTGGGTGTTATACTTTTTATTACTTTGTCTATCAGCTTCTTTACTTCTTTGTGTCTTGTAATTGCCCTGGTGACACAGTCTTGAAGCTTGGCTCCTGTAAGAGGACTTCCACCTAAACATTGAAGAGAACAATTTGATTTTCTACTTATACTTCAGTTATGTAAAAATAACTGTGATTTCCAAATGCAAGTATTAATACAGTAACTGTCATTACCAGCACCTTTCACCTGGGGAGCATACAGCTTTCCCAGCCCTAACTTCAGGCAAAGATAATGGAAACAAACAGGAGTTGTAACAGTAGACATGCGCAGAATTTGTCCTCTGCTGTGACTGCTTTTTGAACTTTAGTCATGGCACCATCTTAAAACTCCTTTCAAGAGCAGGTAATTTAATGACTAATCAAGCAGACACTCTGTTACCATAAAGTACCCACATCTCACAAAGCAAAGCAGGTACATAATCTTGTCTTGACCTAACATCATCATCTCCATAGGTTTCTTTGTAGTAAATTTATAAGTACCTGGTTTATGGACAGAACAGAGTCTGCCTTCTTCATCAGTTACAATAGTTACTGTTCCAGTTGCTAAATCTTCCTCTTCAGCAGTTGGATCAACAATGAGTAACGTGCTTGTGAAAGAAATAAATGCAGATATGTTGGTATACATTGCTTCATTAATGTTATTGCAAAATACAATTTTTACTGTAGTCTTACAAAATACTTGTAGATGGATTTAGTGCTGAAGCTTATCTGTTTTCCTACCAAAATGCACCAATTAAAAAAAAAAAAAAAGCCAAAAAATGTGGGAGATTCCACATAATCATGTTTTTATGACTGTGGAAAATAGGCATATAAGCTGTTTCATGTTTTTTGCAACAGCGATGTATTGTAGGAAAATGCCACTAAATTGCCATTTGCAGTGTGTAATATGAAATATTGCAGTAATTCTTTTCAGTTACACCAAAGACTGGCATTTGTTTTAGGTGTAGGCTGCACTAATTTCTACCAGACACATTAAAGCAAAACTCATTTCCAATGGTAAGTTCACCAAAGTAGTTCTTAATTTGTTGTCAGTGAACTGCAACCTCACTCAGACTGGAATACTTCAAAAACAAATTCAGTGGGTTGCTTAAGCTAGCTTATTCTGGCTGTCATACATCACATGGGCAGTTCAGTGCATGGCTGTTGCTGATGTACAGGTCACTGCCACAGGAGCAGCTCTGTACCAGTGCTCCTCAGCCATGGCCACACTAACTAGCAACCTACCACTTCCATTTATTCAAGGAGGTCTTTTATGCAGAAGAAAAATGCCTCTGGAAGCCGGAGTATGTAAAGCTTTTTATTGAAAGAGCTTTGTCAATAGGTCTAAAAATTAAAAAACAAGATTTGAAAAAAAAAAATAAACAGTGCAAACCACACAACACAGGGCACACACCCTGCAATAACACTTCATTTTAGGAGCCAAAAGGAGACTTGTTTGACGTAACAGTTGGTTTCAGGGAAGGAAACAAAGCCAATAGACAGTCAAGGAAAGCCGCCTTCCCCAGGCAGCTTTTAGGTCTATGTGTAAGTATGTGTGAGTTGTGTGTAAACAATACCCTACTGACAGCTGCCTGCCTGGTATGTTACCCAAATGCTCAGTGTACCTCAAACTTCAGACCCAGAAGAAAAGGTATTAAAGCCATTAACAGAGGCACTCTAAAGTACCAATAATGTCCTGCTTTTGATGCATTTTGGGAATCACTTGGTCAGCATTTGAGATTATTGTCCTCCCCACCCCATTTGTTACTTGGAAGAAAGGCCCTACTAATCATTCTGTGAATTCACATTAATGTGCCATAACCCCCCAACATCTCCAAAGAGACCTAAATCTTGAATAGCACAGCGAGCACGATCCTGTCACTTTCTACTTTGCCAATGGATGTCACCAAAAATTACTCCATTTCTTATACATAGCAGCAGAACACATTCTTATAATCCTTGAGCTAATGAAGAGCCAGTAAACAACTTCAGATGAGGAGTCAAGTTATCAGATGTGATTACTTTGAATTCTCATAATCAGATTCTTTTCCTACATGAACAATGACTTAAGCATGCTGGTTACTTTTCACCTTGGATAATTATGTTATCAGTAATCCAGAGGTTCCATTGTTCTAACCAGATAACACTTCCTTTGTTGACTACATCCTTGGAATAAGCTGTTCAAAAACTACCATCTTTTTTATCAGTTATTTACACAGGCTTCTAAAACATTAATTGCGCTGGTAAGGTTTTCATCTTAAAGAGACTTCAAAAACCTAAAACAGTACAAATCCCTGTACTTTTAAGCTTTGTCTTTTAAGTTGCGATTATCTTTAGGTTGGGAACCACTTCTGCTTTACGCCACGGGGAGAAGCTGCAGAGTACAGACTGCCCTTTGTTCTGTGCACTCATTACATCACAAAACTAGAGGCCCCTTCAATGAGGGAGGCTGTGGATTTAAGGTGGGTGGAGCAGCATTGCCTGAAGCTCCACACTGGTCATTGGCTGAAGTGCAGAAACATCACTGGTGGCATCCTCTGTCTTTCATTTGTTTTACAACCACTGTTGTGTCCATAAAGTACAAACCAGTTTGGAACTTACTCATCGAATATAGCAAATGATGTGGCAACTGGATGCTTTCTGATAATCAAAGGATTCTTCTGTTTTACATTAACTTCTGATAAACCAGTTTCTTCATTTATCGTAACCAATGGCAGTTGCACTAGAGATGAAAAAATGTCAATGATCCAATATTAAACATTGATGGGTTTAGCAGGCCTAGAGATGTTGACAACTACAGAAATATTTCAGCTGTTCTTTTAACCCTCTGAAAATCAATCAGAACAGAGTTTTGCCTACATTAATGATACTCTCTACAAAAAAAAAAAACTTGAATTGAAGAAAAGTATTTGATTTTTGTACTCAAAATAACAGAAGGTTTTCTCCTTACACAGAAATATTTTCTACTTCCAAAATGCCACACAATTAAAATACTTGAGTCATATTTAACCAAAAGGGATTTTTCCAAGTCTACTGGACATATAAAAACTTGGAATATAGTCTCATGTCATGAATTTTAGATATCTAAAACCTGACCTTCAGCAAACTCTTGCTGTGACAACCCATACATTGCTGGTGACAAGGAGGACAAGAGCAAAGTAGCTAGGGTTCCAAGGCTGGCAATTCACAGTTAGAAAAGGAGGCCTTGCCATAAGGTTCCCTTAGAACTGCTGCTTTCACACGTTTATGAGCCACACACCTGCGAACAGTCAGTCCATACTTTTTTTACAAACTATAACGCATTAAGCTAGGAAAGGAATGTTCTGTTGTGACAAAGTACTTGTGTAAGTGAAGCCTCTGACAGCTCATCCTGCCTACAAAAAATACATTATCAAAGTAAATACCCTGATGTAGATGTTACACTCATTCATGGCCACTTTTGAAAGACTCAGCAAAGTCTGACACCAAAGAGCACGTGGCAGAATAACTGTTTAGTCTTTCAGGAAAGCAATAATAAGCATACAAAAAGTTCCTATTTTTATATTGTGTTACACACTTATGGCATCCCACCATCATTTCCACCTTGTATTTGCATTCAAATGACAGGAAACAAACAGTCCCATGAGCCAGTTACCTATTACCAGGGTTCAAAACTAAGGCATTTCTCCAAGCAACACTAACCAGAACGCCTCTGGTTCTAAGACTTACCATTTTTTAATGCTGCCAACAAAGCAAAGACACTGGCATCCAGAAGGTTTCCATCATAGTCCAGACATATGATATCACAGTATAACACCCAAGCAAGCTATCAAAAAAGGTTTGCACATGTGAGATATTACATCAGCTAAGCAAATGGTGCAATATAGAAGAAAATTCTGGCCACACTAAATACAAATTATTTACTTATTTCTGTCATGTGATTTTTGCACTTAGGATGTAAATTAAGCTATGAAGACTGAAAAAAACAACACTAAAACCCCCTGTAACCTCAAATAGCTTCTGTATTTGTACTTGTGTACAGGTACTATGATCTTGTTACTATCTCCCTCTTCATTCTGAGATACAACTTACCTTGCCAGTGGCAATACATAGATCTTCTTTCACTATCATCTGTGAACTAAAAATAAAATGAGAGTAAGCAAAGAAATAGAAAACTATCTTTCAGAGTTGCTTGCATTTTAACAGGACTAAGATGGTTCTTACTTTTCAATCACATCTGCAATGAACTGGCTTGCTGCTTGAGCCTCTTCACCGGGTGGTCCAGAGCGAAACCTTTCTGCACAGAGGGATGGCAGCTCTACATTTGGAACTAGGTAGCAAGAATCATCAGTCATAAACCAAAGAAAGCAGGCATTGGGTAATCAAAAATAATAATAAAAAAAACCCAGATGCTCTTAATACCATTTTATGTACTTCAAGTTAAAGGCAAGACCAAGAATTTTTCAATCAAGCCTTCCTAATTCTCCCCTCAAAGTTATGCATGAGTTTGTATTAAAGAAACTTGTAGTACTCTCTGTACTCAGAAACTATATATTCCATGGAAAAGCACATACTAGCTACCACCCTCTGTTTATAATCCTTCTCTATCATGACCTGCACAAATTCTTCCTTAAGTATTAAGCACTTTTCAGCAGATCAAGAAACAGCAGCATTTCCATCCCACTGCCTGACTTTACTGGTATGCTGTCTGCTTTTTATCAACCATTAAAACCTGAGGCTTTAGACTTGAATCAAAAACATGCATAAACACTCATGAAAAAAACCTAAGCATAGTCAAGCTCACTGAGAACAATATATCTGGGAGATGGCTTAGAAAAAGGAGATCTCATCTAAGCTCTCAGTTCCACAGAATTATTTTATTTCCAAAGAAACTCCAAACAGGAGTGAGGAGGTACCAGGACTTACAGTTCCCTGAGAAATAAACAGTTATTTCGCTATTTTTAGGAGTTACATTTTTTGCCTACTGAGAGTTTGAAACAGAAGTTTGCACAACCTTGCATGCCACTATCTTTTAGAGATTACCTTTTCCCTCTTAATATACACATTGCTGCATGTTTCCTTCTATGCCCAGCCTGCAATCAGCAATAAAAAGGTAGCTGTATATGGAAAATTCACAGGCAGAGTAAAGGGAATTCTAGATGCCTAGATGTCAATTTTGAAATTAATTTGAAGGGATGGAATAAAATTTGGTCTAAATTAATTCTTTTAAGAAATCTTCATGATTTTCACAACCTTTTAGCTGAAGCAATACAAATCGTAAGATCCACAGTGAAACACTTACCAATATATCCCTTATTAGCAGAATCCACTGCAGGTGCAGCAAGTTCCTGGAGAAATAGAAAAGAGAAAAATGGACCAGAATCTTGTAGAAAGTTATTTTCCAGCTGTTTTATTCTTGTTGTGTTCTTCCCAGTTATCATTACAATGAGTTTTACAAAAGCCATTTTCAATCAGTCCTTGTCTGTAAATTTCCTATGGAAGAATTCAGTACAGGGATGAGCAGTCATTTGTCTTGTAGGACAAGCTCTTTCCCAGTGCACTTACTGATCAATATTCAGGAACTTTTCAATTACAGAGCTTTTATCTAGAAATAACAGGGATTTGAGTTTTGTACACATCTTTCCCCATAGATGATGAGCATCACAAAAATACATCTTCTCAGACTATACAGGTAGGATTATACAATTACATTATATATTAACTTTCAGGTCTGGAAGTAACTCTGGTGAAAGACTGTAATTGCACCTGACTGACACAATATTGTAACTCCAAGGGCGATTAATTCCAAACACAAATGCATCAACTCAGCTAACAGATAAATAAAGATCAAAACCAACCATACCGCTTTTACTCCACAAATCACCGTGGTATTTCCTAACTTCACCAGGGCAGAACCATCTGCAGTTGTAATTGAACCTGAAGAGAAAAAGTACTGTTCAATAAAATCTATTTCCCCTTCAAAGGGTATTAAATAACATCCAACCTTCACAAAGTGTTTACTTTCCATCATTTTATACTAAACACAGGCTGAGCAAAGTCTCAAATCCAGAGTGGGACAGAATCTCTGTATTAAAGTCAGTCACACAGAATGGCTGAGGCTCTCCAGCCTGCTGAGGCCCCTCTGGATGGCAGCACAACCCTCTGGCACTCTCAGTTCATGAGGGTACCTAAATTCTGCTGCACCTACAGGAGCAGATCTGACTAATTACACTGTGCGCATTAGCCCTGGAACAGGACTGAAACAATGCTCAAGGATATTATTGTACCACCCATTCTCTTTCATGCTTGTTAAAACTGTGAAGAAAAATCCTTCCTCATCCTGGTTTCCAAATGCAAGAACCAATAAAACCAATTAGGTATTAATAATACCTCCCCCATTATTATTATTCCACAAGCACTTGCCTATGTTGACAGTGGTTGTCCGAAATTCACCTAACTCTCTTCCATCAGGCCGACAGTTCTCTTTCTAAAGAAAAATTACAAACTTCAAATTAGAAAACATACTTTACCAAATAACAGAGTAATATTTTTGCTATGGAAGTTCATTAAAAAAATATTCTCAAAAATGCTAGGAAAACTCCAGCTGGCTTTTCATCAACTGATGCATAGTTTGTGGTTGTAAGCCTGCAAAAGAAAACCCCTGATTTTTAAAATTCATTTGTATTTATTTAGACAATATAACAATAGACTGATTGGCTCAAGGGTAAATGCTACAGGAGGCTCGATTCAGAGTATCATCCAAGAATGAACACGCACTGGTAACTTAAAATGAGAGTTTCTACCTGTCTGCATTGTTTAGTGGAGCTCTTAAAATTAGAGTGAACTAAAGAAAACAAAGAAAAACCCCACGCCCAAAGAAAACCCAACATTCATATACCATCAGTCAGAAGCTGTACAAGACATAACCCTTATGTTAGAAATTGAAACAATATTCCATCATTTTGGGTCTGAATTGTTACTCACGACAGTTTCAAGCTTTTCAAAAGCAAACACTTTTGGTTGAATTATGAGAACCAAAACTGCAATAATGCTGGACCCATTTCTAAGTCAATAAAACTTAATAGATGAACTAATTTAAGGTAAGAAAAGTCAGTGTATTTCCTCCACAGTTACAAGTGTGCATGCTTAGCAGCAATAGTTTCTTTACTAATTTTTGTAGCATCTAAAGTCTGGTTTGGCATAATTTTGTACTAGACAGAAACCTGGATCACAGTCATGGTCAAATTTAACCTGAACTCCTTTCAAGACCAACAGAAGCATTTACCCATCAAGATGAACAGCACCAACATCACAGATGAAAAGAAAAAAAAAGTTCTGAAGAACATAAATGTTTTTCACCTGCTTGGACTGGTTTTTTTTTTTTTTCAGTTTCCATTGCCATAGTTTCAGATTTCCATGCAGACAAGTTAGAAGAGCAGAAGCAAGCAAGAAAAAATTCACTACAAGGAATTTATACAGGTATCTCCTGTTTCACTCACCAAAAACCTCCTGTAATATTCCAGTGGTTCCACAGTTCTAGAACAAATAGAAAGAGAAGTTCACATGCAAGCTCCTGATTAGGCAAGACACAGAAAAAAATATCAGCAAGCACAAACCCACAATAAATAATCTGGGAATCAAGAGATCTGACAAAGCTGTTTAGCAATACAATTACAGAACAAGGAGGAAACTTCAAACTAATCTAAAAACAAAGATGTTTTCCTAAATTCAGTTCTAAAATGCTTCTTCCATACAAGGAATCTGCCTGCACATATACTCAGCAAAAACTGCCAGCTTGGACTTAAATAATCCTATTAGCTTTAAATCAAAAGAAGTGTTTAGTGATAGAAGGGTGTAGAATGCCTTTCAAGGAATGCAAGGAAAATTTTACTACGTGTGAAAAATCTGTTAAAATTGTGTTAAACTTCTGCATTCAGTTGCAGAAAATTGTATAAAATTTTTAAATTATTTACTCTTTCTTAGAATCTTTGAGAAAATACAAAATTACAAAATTTGCTTCATAATGCTTCAGATGAGAAATTATTAATGCTTATTATTAATCATACACTACTAACAATATTTGTGTATTAATATTTTAAGGGATCATTGAGATTTAAAGAAAAGCTTTTATAAAATGTGTTGCCAATATTTAAACAAAGCATTCACAGTTTTGTTAAAACAGTGCTTCTGGGGCAGGGGTGGAAAAAAGATAAATGGAATAGACAAGTTTTCAAAATGCTAGCTAACATACAGAGGCATCACCAACATAGTGGCCAGCATGAATTGGCTCCTGTTGGCCTCACATGTGCTGGTCCTATATTACCAGGTTATAAACCCAATGCAAGGTCTGTTGTCTTACAGTTCATGAAACAGCACTTGCTAAACCTTGTTTGACACATTTAAGCCACAAATACATTAGAATCTAGTATGCTGAGACAGACTACCCAGAAAAGCTGTGGGTGCCCTGTGCCTGGAAGTGTTCAAGGCCAGGCGGGATGGGGCTCTGAGAGACCTGGTCTAGCCAGAGTTGCCTCTGCCCATGGCAGAGGGATTGGAACCGGATGACCTGCGAATATCCCCTCTGACCCAAACCATTTTACTATTCTAAAACGAGTAGTTATAAATGGGAAGTAATGGAATTCCCTGCATTTCTAAGTTCCTTATAATGCTATTAGCTGTGTAAGAGGAAGTTTAGGTTGGAGAGTAGGAAAAGGTTTGTCACCTAGGAGGTAATTGGGCACTGGAACTGAAACTTCCCCAGGGCAGAGGTCACAGCACCAAAACTCCCAGAGTCCAAGAAGTGCTTGGATGACGCTCTCTGGCACATGGTGTGACTCCTGGGGGTGTCCTGCACAGGGCCAGGAGCTGGACTCGGTGATTCCTAAGCATCCAACTCGGAATACTCTGCAATTCTGATACCAGGTAGCTCCGGGCCTCGCTGAGCTCCGCTTTTTGCCGCGCCTTTGCCCGGCTGGCCGGACCCCGCTCGCTCAGCCTTTCCCGCACACGTCGGGGCTGCGCAGCCCCCGCAGCACCGACCCCATCCCGACGAGACGCGCCGAGCCCGCTCCCCGCGCCGCCGCGACGGTAACCGGATAAAGCCCTCA
>VXBR01011561.1:224091-263159 GCA_013400215.1 Cisticola juncidis | reverse complement strand
GGCCCCGCCCGGGGGTCCCTCGGTGCCGCCCCGCAGCGGTAGGGCCGGCCCGGGCCGGGCGGTGGAAGGCGGCAGGGCTGCGCTTGTGCGAGGGGGTTGTGCAGGAAACGTGTTTCGGCAAGGCGTGGGGTGCCGTGCATGGCAAAGGGGACCAAGACGGAGCATTTCAGCCTCACAGTTCGTGTTGAGAAATGTCCTGGTGACGCCTTCGCGTTACCCGTTTGGGAAGTTGCTGTGTTTCTGTGTATCCGAAATGCCCTGCGAGATTAAGAAATTCGACCCCCTTGGAAAGCAAAATTCTGCTGCCTGTCCACAATGCCACGTATGCATCCTGCCCGGAGAGGTGGCGGAGGCACCGTCCCTGGAGGTGCTTAGGGAGGCACTGACTGGACGTGGCGCTCAGTGCCGGGGTCCAGCTGATTACGGTGGTGTTGGGGCATCGGTGATCTCAGAGGTCTTTTTCAACCTAAGTGATTCTCTGTGTGGTGTCATTAAGTAAAAGTGCTCCAGAACACAATTTCTACTCCTTTTTTTTTTTTTTCAGCCGTGCATAAAGCAATCAGAGCCTCAGTTTTGGAAGCACATGTGGCTGGCTGGTCATGAGCCTTGCCTGAATTTCAGTAGCTTGGTGGGGGATCAGAGGTGGCAGCTGCTTGTGTGCTCAGGGTTACTTGGGGAAAGGGCTTGGACCACGGCTTTGGAGGCACCTGCATGCTTTGCAGTTAAGAACAGCAGCAAGCCGATGATGCTGATAGTGGTCAGAGTGGGAGTAACCAAATGGCATGAGAGGGTTTTGGTCCTGTGTGAAATTCCACAACGGTGACCCACCTCATTACTGGAATATACTTGGTTGCCTCTGGTGGCACATTTAACAGCTAGGTAAACTTCTAGCAGAATGCTTTGACAACTTTTTTCATTTCTTTTTCATCGCAGATTTGTGTAATTGCTCATGTAACTGCCAAAACAATGCCACACGAAGATGCTGAATGCAGAAGAAGTTCTGCACCAAATATACATGATCCTGCTACAAGAGAACTCTCTGTGGTTGTGCCTTCTTACAACGAGGAAAACCGGTGTAAGATTTTTCTTGTTTTGAGGAAAAGAAGAAAATCTCTCTGTTGTTACTGTTGTAATGCGGAGGTCAGTTGGGTTCGCTGTAGATTCTGGCAGGCCAGATTATGTATCAGATTTTGGACACAGTTTCCAGAAAACAGTCCAAGTACATTGAATTTCAAAATTAAGGCATTGTGTAACTGGATTTTTACTGCTAAAAATAGCATGGGGCACTTGTAAGAATCCTCTTAATTTTAATGAACCCTAGAAGAATGGCTGTTCATTGCCCTTGCAAATGGTGCAAGGCAAGAAATTGTAAAATACTTTTAAAATTGATCTGAGCGCTTCCCACTCTTTAAACAATAACATCAGCTTCAGACAAGCAGGAAAAGGGATGATCTCATGGGTTTGTGTTTGACTTGGCCATAGATAGGAGTACCTGATACTGAGTGAAGGCTTTTAGATGTGGTAGAAATGACCAAGCTCTAAAGCTGATGTGGCACTAGGCAAACTGACAGCTTGCTTAAATCGATAAAGTCAGTGCTGATTTATACGATCAGTCATAAAGAATGATTTTTTTTTCCTTTAATGTTGTGTAAAGAACTACATTTTTCAAAATGAAAAGTTGGTTCCTCAGAAAAAAATGTTTTTATCGTGTGTGTGATTTTCTTCAGTGTTCTTTCTGCATTAAGAAGGGATGGCATTTGGAGTTGCATCTGCTAAGCTTGTTTACTGAAGGTGGTGTGGTAGGAGAGTTGATCTGCTCAGCCTTGCTTTGTGCCTGTTTTCAGCTTGCTTATGCAGGTTCTTTTGGTGTTATAATCTACTAACCTGACCTCCTCCATCTTTTCTCTAGTACCACTTATGATGGATGAAGCTTTGGATTATCTAGAAAAAAGACAGGTATTTTCTTTTTGTAATCAAAATTCATTATTTTTCTGTATATTAATGTATAACAAATCAGTGATCTAGTCATTTTGTTATATTAGTGTACATTAAAACAGTAGTACTTGGGCACTTAGAAATAATGCTTCTGTCTCTTACCAGTTATTTTTAGATCACATGCCAGAAAGGATTTTTAAATCAAGTAAAAATTTAATATGCTAGTATAGAATGAAAAAATCTTCATACGTATGAAATCTGTCCAAGACACAGCTAAGGATTAACCATGCATTTAACTTTCTAAACTAAGTTTTGGTTTGTTGCAACATGTTTCATAAGCATCTGTTCTTCACTAGGATTTGTTCTATGGCTACGAAGCTCATGGTGAAAGTTTGTGGATTTGATTTTGTTTGAGTTTTCTTAAAAGTGATGTTTTTCTAAGCTTCCATCTTCTAAAAGTAAATTGATTTTTCAATTCTAGATGGTATCATGACAAGCAATGTAATGATACCTGCATCAAATATGGCAAAATTATACCACCTTAACAAATTTACTTCATCATATTAGCATCTGTTGGCAGCTCTGAATGACTGCTAGGGAGAAAAGAATGATTTTTGAAAAACCTGCTGCCTACTTAAGAAATTGGATGAAATGCATTATTTCTGGTTTTATTTTTTAGAAACAAGATGCTTCATTCACTTATGAAGTGATAGTTGTTAATGATGGTAGTAAAGATCAAACTGCAAAGGTAAGAAAAAGAAATGTCTTTCCAAGCAATCAGAGGCATGGAATTTTGTTTGGATTTTTGTATATTTGTGGAATATAACAGTGGTTTATACTCAGAGGGGTATTATTTTGGTATTATTTTGGTACTTGAAGCAATTGACAGTTGAAATTCACATTTCTGAATTATTTCTGTCATTGTCCTGTATGCATCGTGGATGGCACATATGCACATGAATACACATAGAATTCTTTTGCAAATTCTAGTTTTCTAGATTGGCAACTGTGACAGCCATTTTCCTGCAGCTGAGATTCTAAGAATTCTAATCCTAACTTCAAGAAATACTCTACATGTGCAAAGTAATGATGTGAATATGAATTTGAGGAACCTAAATAGTCATTTAAAATATCTCATTCGTACTGTGATTGACAGAACAACTGACACAGCTCTTTCCCACACCCTTTGTGGGATTGTTCATTTAAAAATCCATGTGCAAATGTAGTATTTTCAAAATGGTTCTGTATTCTTCTGCTTCCACCTTGTTGTATGTTACTGGCAAGGAAGGCTAGCCAGCTTGTGGAATTTTTTTCCTACTGCTTGGAAGATGTTTGAGGTAGACATTAAATGCTTTAAGGATTGCTGGTATATATTTTTACAGCTGTACATTCTTTCTACCATCTCTTTCAACTGAGCATACAGTGGCTTCAGGCCTCTGGACTTAAAATGACTCAAGACAACCTTTAGAAAAAAATTAGGAGAAAACTCAAGCTTTCTCTTCCCCACAAAATATTCAGATCCTTGCAGTGTGGATGGGATTTTAGATCAATATGAATTTTTCTTCAAAACCACAAATAGCAGCAAGACGAGTGAGAAATAGATGGGTGTCATAGAAAATTGTATTTATTTTATTAACTATTGGTGTTAAAAGAAAAGGTCTGTAATAGTATGATGTAAATTAAATTAGGATTGAGTTTTTTGGAGGTGGGAGGATGGGAATTGAAATTGCTTAAGGAAATATCCTGTTCTTATTGAACATTACATATTTTCTTCAGTCTTCTTGTTTTGACTGTAAACTGTTTTTTATTTTCCCGAACAGACTCCAGCGAACACTGGCAATGTATTTGTGCTGCCTGAAGTGGTTATAGCTCTGTGCTATTAATTTATTTTCTTTTGAAGGGTGAGCAAATGTACACTTCTCCCTTGGTTCCTGGTTTTGTTTTATGCTGGTTTTTTCTGTATCTGTCAGGTTGCAAAGGAGTACTGCAAGAAATATGGAAGTGACAAAGTGCGAGTGATATCTTTGGAAAAAAATCGAGGGAAAGGGGGAGCAGTCAGGACGGTAATTAATACTTTCATCTCCTTCTCTGTTTGAATTACCTGTGTTCACATATGCAGAAGATAGAGCTGTGCTGACTGACATCTTGAATTCAATGCATCAACAAAATGATTATGGGAAAACTCAGTACAGATTATATAAATTAAAGCAAAAACTTTTCAAAATAAGTTTATTTTAGATCTTGGTAGCAGTGTTGTCTTTCCAGAAAGATCAATAACAAAGACTTTTTTTAATGTGAGAATTCAAAGTGGGAAAACAGGCTTGTATTTCATATTCATTTTACTTCTACTTAGAAATGAGCTTGCATTTATAAAAGCCAACCAAAAATAACCCAAAACTGTTACAGGTTAAAGTTAAGCTTTTGTAAACAAAATAGAGCCAAATTGGCAAACTTCACTCTCCAGGTCCTGGCTGTGGTTTTTAACATGGCTGATAAACAAGAACTCGTCCAGCAAAGTTTGTTTACTGGAGCCCACTGCTATCACCCACACTAAATAATCAAAACAGAACAATTCATGCTTTCACACAGATATTATCATAAATGAACGTGTTCTAAAAATGAAATCGCTGAAATTAAATGAAATGACATAGCACATTTAGAAGGAACATTGTATTTATATGATGAATGACACCTTGCTTTTCTGAAAAAGGGTGGTATGATCTATGGATTGTCAGTGCCGTGTCTTTATCTGTATTTTCAGCTCTATCTTTAGTATGTCAATTTATTTTTTATGAAAAATGAGTAACTATAAGAAACGGAGAGAATATTATATTAGAACATATGGAACAACTGTAGGAGATAAAATTTTGAAGTTGTTCCCAGAGAAGGAAAACAATTTTCTGTGTGATATACTTTTGCAGTGCATCGAGTAGAGAGGATGTGTGTACAGCTACTTCCTTGACAGGCTTTTCCAGATGCACACATGCTTGGCTGCAACAGTACTTTTGTCACACCCACTGCTAATTGTTTTCCTGTCTGGACCCCTTTAAATATTATGACATTTTCTGACCAAGCATGTGGCAAAATAAGCTGTGAAACCTGTGCATCACAAATGTTCTGCAGTGATACTGTGACTTGAGACTGAATCTTAAATTAGTTTTGAGAAACAGCTCTTGAATTTTCTTGAAACAGTGCTAGGAAAAACTCGCACTGCATCCTCCTTTCCATAGCTGACATACAAGGAAAAGCCATCCAGTGCTGTAGTGACTGCTATTCTCTGCTTCTTGCTCCCCTCTAGAGCTGACTGTAGCAACTTGTTGACTTTTAGATTTACGTTTTCCTGAGAAGGATTGTTAGCCTTTTGTGTTCATGCATTGTCTGCCACTGTGGACACTCAGCATATGAAGTCTCTAGACGTTATTACTGTATAAATAAGTAAATTATCATTAGTAGCAGAATATTATGATTCTCTGTTGTGTGGAATCTCTGAGATATCACTCTCTGGTTACTACATTAGGTTTTTGAAGTGTCTTGCACCTAGCTTATGACAAATAATTGATTTCAAAGGAGTTGAATTTGTTATTGACTATTTTGATTGCAGGGTGTCTTTAGTTCTCGGGGAAAAAAGATTCTTATGGCTGATGCAGATGGAGCTACAAAATTTGCAGATATTGAAAAAGTAGAAGAAGGTCTAAAGAATCTCCAGCCATGGCCTGTAAGTATAAATTCTCATGCTTTTACTTCAATACACATGCATTCTTTAATACACAAGGTAGACTTCTGTAGTTCTCTTCAAGTTTTTTGAGATCCAGTGGAAAATGTAGGTGTAAGTCTAAAGACCTAAGTATAGGGTTAGAAGGCTCAAGAATGGGCTGTCAGAAGGAGCTTTCACTGAGTTCTTACCTCTTTTGCATCCATTGTGTCTACTTCAAGGCAGTACAGGAAGTTCTATTTGCTGTTTATTCTTCCTTCAGGTTGTTTGAAGTTGTTCTGTTCTGTATAAATACCATGAGATGCCTACTTAGTTTTCTTTGTTAACTCTTTTGTTCTTTCATTTTATCTGATGTCATCCTATATACTTTTAAGGTTGCATCTTAATTCCACCCTGTTTTATACAGGTTTTCTTTTCTCAGGGTCCTTAGTTTAATGACAGTATTTGGAAGAGCATTTATTGTAAACAAAAATTTAAAAACCTGTGGAACAAGAACACCTCCCTGCACAGTCATTCTCTTTTGGGAGCTTGACTTGAAAGAACTGAGGTTTATTTTTTGCTTAAATGCAGATGAGTGAGGTGCTTGTAGCTGGTTTCCCAGAGTGCCAGAAGAGATGTGCAACCTTCCAGGCTGAGCTGTGGGGATGTACCTGTGGAGGGGGTCGCAGTCTTGAGTGCAAGAGCCACAAGCGCAGGACACTGACGCTCCTCCCTACCTGCTGCTAGGGTGGCAGCAGCTGCTGGTTCTCCAGCACTGAAATAGAGTAGATTTGAGATACTTTATGTGAGAATAGTGTTAAACCTTTTGTTTTGATAATGTTGATTTAATTTGAGATTATATCTTTGGCTGATACCATAGCATTTTATTTGTGTGAAGATACATCAGAGCAACAACTGCTTTATTCTGTTACTGCTTTCATTGTGCAATATTTAATGAAAATGTACATTATAACTTTTAGTTCCTAGGATTGCTGCATATTTATCTGTGCTGCTAAACACATTTGCCATATGCATAAAGTAAACAATGTAAAGCTAAATCAGACCTGAATAAATTGAGGCAATTTGCGGGCACCATATGCAAATGATAATAAACTTTAGGTTGTCTCTTAGTTGCAGAAGACTGATACAGGCTCAAAACCTAGCAGTAGAAGAAGTGCAGCTACAGGAAGCAGAAAATAGTACTGCTTTGGAGTTTTTTTTTATTTTATGGTTCTCAGCACAAGATTCCACTGATTCAAATAATATTCCTTTAACACTTCAATTTATATTCCTGTACAGAAGGGGATGGCTATCTCCTGTGGTTCTAGAGCTCATCTGGAGAAGGACTCAATAGCAAAGGTTTGTTTCCATTTCCTACTGTGTACTTATAATCAAATATTTCCATTATTTGTTTCTGCTCTACAGGTTTTGCAATTAGATAATCAATATTTGTAAAAGAATGGAAGCTTAAAATAAGGAAAAGCTTGTCATACGTGCCAGATGTCCTCCATCATATGCAAAAGATGTGTTCTAGATTTCAGCCACTTTGAACCCGTTTCAAATATGTTCCAATTATGGATTTCATTTTTATAGTTGAGAATATCTCACAAATAGAGCTTCTAAATCCTGACAGAATTGGTAGCTAGTAACTAGTACTGGGGCTGGAATGGAAGATAGTGGTGAGTTCATTATTATTGATTTCCTTCCAGTGCAAGAACTTGACCTGCAGATCTTGAAACCTGTTTAAAATGAGTTAGGGATAACTAGCAGCCAGTTGTTTAAGGAGTACCTCTATTCATTGCAAAGTGGTTTAAGTCTTCTGTATTACTCATTGTAAAATTTTTGAGTTTTGCACACACAGACAGTACTGTTCTACATGTGACTCTTGTGTAATAAACAGCGATGCACAGGCACGTGGCCTTATCTTGCATCTGATTTTGTGATGATGTCTTGGCAGATAGTAATTGACAAAGCACAGGCATGGAACTTGTGTTGCAACAGACACATTGCTGGGCTCATTTTTTAGTGTCATTGGATATGCTCATCATGATGAATGTTCTCATGAGTAAGCTTTGTTTATACTGATGTTCAGTACTTGAAATTATTCTAAAATATATACACAACTTCTAAAATAGTTGCAGAAATTCAAAGGAGGTTATACTGCTAATGTTCAGCCTCTGGTAGATCTGTACTTTTTTTCTTGTGGTTTATGAGATAGTATTGGAGTGATTCACTCTTCGTGAGTTCCTGCAAATATTGCTGCGTGTATATTAGCATCCTCACAAAAAAAAAAAAAACCCAACCAAACAAAAAAAAGGCAAGAAAAAAAACTTTCTCATGATCTGAAACTAGGAACTACTACAGGGAGATTATGTAGCTGATAAAGTGGAGCCCAGAAAAAGTAGTTTATTGCATGATCAAGTACTGAAAGTGGACAGACTTTTTCAGTGCATTCATATTTCTTGAAGGTCTTGCTGCATTAGGGAGAGGAATTGTAACAGGGCTTCCATCTTTTAATACAAAAGTACAATTTCTAGGACATGTCCATCTTTTGCTCCCTACTTCTCCCCATATTTCTGAACTTTTAATAGAGGAATGGCAAACTGGTTAGGTAGTACTGATTTGCTTGAAATGTGTAGCCCATTTCATTTCATCACCCAGTTGTCTCTAGACTGGAATAGAAAGACTACTATAGTGGGACAAGACTTGTATATTGTATAAAAAAAGTTGAAGAGCAAGCTTTTAAATGTTGGGATTTCTCTCTGGACTTACGGCATCTAAAACAATAGAATGAAACCATGATAACCAGCTGCATTGAATTTGTTAAGAGCAGAATTTCACCCTTGCGTTCAGTCTCAATACATCAAAAATTCTGGTCTGCCACCAGAACTGTTAAAGTCCTTTAAGAATCTGTACTGTGACTTGAATAAATAGTCTTAGGAGTGATAAGTATAACCCAGGAACTCCTCTTTGTGAAGTGCACGGTTTCATTGTCGGACCGTCATGCAGCCTGCTAGCGCTTCCCTTCTGGCCCTGGTGGGAGCCTGGTGTTCTTGGTCACAGAGCCAAAGAAGCCACACCAGATCCACCATTAACTTGGGGCAGGAGAACTTTGCAAAAGGCACAAGCTGTGAATTTTGTTTCCCTTAGGCCAAAGGCTGTTACATCACATGCCAAGCGTCTTCTCTGTTTTTCGAGTGAGATTCTAAATTGTTGGCTTTAAAGGCATATCTTATCACCCAGAGATTCTTAGCAGTTGAATCATTGGCTCCTAAAGATTTTACATGATACATGGCTTGCAGTCATAGATACAATCACTTAAATTTAGCTTGAGAACAGCAGTGAGTTCAGAAGCAATTTTTGGATCACAGTCCTAGTTGTTTAGGAACTGTCTTGAATAAAAGACTAAGAGGCACCTCTGCAAATCCAGACTCCAGCCTCTGGAGTCCATAGACAAACTTACCTGTATGATTACTGTGTCAAGAACAGAAGTGTAACCAAAGAGTAGGCTGGGTACATTTATCAGGAATATAAAATATATTTGTGAGAGCAAAAGAAGAAAAGAGATGACTGTAACATTGCTGAAAATATAAAACTAAATATCTTGCACAGCAGCCTTTACTTTAGACCTGGTTTTCACTTGGTCCATTGTATACTTCCAAAGAATCATGCAGAAGATACTATAGGTGTTCCACTAATTATTTGAAATCCAGGTGCAGGTTCCTGCTTTACTTAAAAAGGCATAATCCAGAGTGAAAAACTGCTCTGAACTGGAGAGAAAAGGAAAAGAGACTTGGATTTCTCCTGTCCTAGATTATATGTATGACTGGCAAGTCTTTCTCTAGATCAAAATCTTTCCCTTTCAGCCAAAATTTTGTTTGACCGTAACAATTGCTAACTTCTGTTTTCATTCCAGTGCAAAATACAACCTTACAAACTTTGAAAGCTATCACAAAACAGACTTACTGTCCTGTAAGACAGCTCCCTTCTAGCACTTCACTCATCACTCAAATGACACCACCTAACTTCTTGCCTTTTGTCCACAGCGCTCTTACTTCCGGACTCTCCTCATGTACGGCTTCCACTTCCTGGTGTGGTTTCTCTGTGTCAAAGAGATCCGGGACACGCAGTGCGGATTTAAACTTCTCACCAGAGAAGCTGCCTTGCAGACTTTCTCAAACCTTCACATAGAACGCTGGTAAATTGTTCCTTTTGGTTTTTGGTGGTGATGGTTTTTTTATAATTGAGCATGGGCTTGAAAAAGTAATTTTAGGATTGCAGCTATGATGAAGCACGTGATATCTGTGTATAAATCCCAGTTTAGCCAATTATGGTATTGCCTGTATACATTTCTTGTTATGTTAAAAAACCTGGTAATTGCTAGAAATTCTATGTTCTTATTAAGATACATTTTAGGAAAGTAGTTGGGTATTTAATTTTATTCTTTATTTAATTTAATTCTCTTTTCTTAGAAGATGCATGTAATCTTAGGTAGGATATTTTGGTTTTGCCTTGTCAGAAGAAATGGTAATTGATTAGGAAAGAGGGGAGGAAAAAACAGGAAAAAGGCATCAAACAACGGAAAATCCCAATAGCTCTTCATTCTTCACCTCCAGAAGAAATTTCAAACAAATAATTTTTCATGGTGCTGTAGTTCACTCCCAGTTTCTGAGAGTGAAATTTTCCTCTCACCTTTTACAGATATGAGCCATGAAAGCAGAGTAAGAAATGGAGAGAAGCTGTTACTATGATAAGAAAAGTTAAGAGTTAGTAATCATATTCAAAACTCTTATCAGTTTTATCTTTTATATTTACAATTCACTACTGCTTAACCAAAGTATTTTATGTAAAATCAATATTGATAAGATGTTTGTAATTGCTGAGGACTCTAAAGTGAAAGCAATTGCTTATTCATTACTTATTTTCTTGCTGAAGTATTTTATGTGAGGGCTACTGACAGATACCATTAAGACAGTAGAAAAGTATGTGTAGTCTTTTAATTACTTTAGAGCTTCTTTAGTTGTAATTTAGCTAGAACAGTTCCTGTAAGTGAGTGATACAGCCATGACTACTGTTATGGGACTGAAGCACTGTTTTCAAACAAATACCATAACTGCTGTAAATTTTCTATGCCACAATTTTTGCTGAAAAGGATAGTTTAATTAGGTAGAATCAAACCTCTTCAAACTCGTCTTAATTCAAGAAAATCTCTCATGGGCTTCTGCTCGCTTGCCAGGGAACAGAACTGCTGAACAAAGTTCCCAAACACAAATGTGTGCAATCCTACAGTCCTAGTCAATTCCAGTGTGCATAGTTTTAGGCTGAGCTTTGGCAGCTGTTTTGCCCCTCCAGGCTGCAGTTGCAAAAGCCGTGTTTGGGCACACAGCTCTCGTGTGGAATGTAGAGATATTGTTGCATTGAATCTATGACTGAGCAGTCAGCAGTCAGAAAATCACTTTCCCACCTGAGTGGTTTGTGTATTGCCCTGAAGCACACTATAGCTGAGCCAGAACAATGATTTTTGCTGCTACCTCCAAAGGTACTGATCTATAAAGCTCAGTAAATTTCACATTCAGGGATTTTCTAAATACGTGGGTAAACTCATATGAGAAGCCCAGAAGTGCACATCTCAAAATTGCCTTATTTAACTTCACTTTATAGATTAAGCACTTCAAGAAGAAAACTGGAAGAAATAAATGAGGATAATCGGTTTCAGCAGTAAAAATGCAGTTTTAAATTTTATTCCTTTTTAAACTGAAGGATTTTTTTGTAATTGGATTTATTGGTTATATAAAGTGTTTTCTAGATGAAAACAAGCCATCTTCTGCCACTTCAATTATCTAGCACCAAAGGAATGAAAGAGTAAAAACAATTGTGCTGTACCTCATTATCCAGGAATAGAAGCAATGAAGAAGGGATATTGCTAAAATTTTATAGTAATTATATAGTTGGTGTGGAACATACTGGATCTTCGTGTCGTAGTTCATTGTGCTTTGTATGGCTCATCACTGGAAGATGAGCCTTCTATTTTTGCTATTTTATCTACAGTAATGAATAAACTAATCCCCTGCGTGTTTTCTTATTTATCTGAAATTTACTGGTTAATGATGAAGAATCCTTGTTTTGTGTGTCAAGAAAAGAACAACTCACATTCTTCCAAGAAAGAAGCTCTTCAAATAATCCCAAGTCACAAATTTGCCTAAAAAAGCTATAGGTTTTTTGGGTTTTTAAAATTTGGTTTAATTCTGCTCAAATTGGCAATGTATTGTCTGGTTTTATGCTCATCTGTCAACCAACAGTCAATCTGTATTTACCTACCTTCTTTTTTATATTTATTAGCTAATTTAAACTAAATCGGACAGAGCAGTAGAAGTTTCAAGATCAAAAGTTTTGGCTAGGTTTGTGGAAAATTAAACCCTCTTAGAGGAGAGAAACTCAGATTATTGCCACTGCTGAAGAAAAAACCTATGGTAAGGTCTCAAAAGTTTTCCGCTCTAGTCATTTAGCACATGTAACTGGAAGATAGCATGTCAGTGCACAAATCAAGTACTGTCCCTTTCCCAGTTAATATTCGTAAGATCTGGAAATAAACTGGGACATGGGGAGGTGTAAGTAATGTGGGAAGAGTGCATATAGCCAGGGAAATGGCAGTCCTAAGTGAAATGTCAGTGTTGTACTAACAATTTGGATAATTGCAATTGAAAATTATATAGGGACATCAAACATTCATCCCACAGCATTAGATTTCTTTGTATATAATTGTGTAAGAATCTGAAACAGCTCAATGCTGAAAACTTCTTATTTTAAGCAAATCTGGCTCCTGATATTTTTCCATTGCATAACATGTATAAAAAGGAAAATACAAACTGGTTGGACATTTTGCCATAGAGGTTCTGTACATACCATGAGTATGGAGTCAGAAGAGTAAGAAATAGTAGTTGGTATTGTACTTCTGCTGACCTGAAACCTTATGGAGTCCCCAGCAGAGTCACAGAGAAACTTGTTTATACTGAAACCATCATCAAGGGGTAGCAGAGAAACCACTTCTTGGTACTGGATAAGAGGCTCTGAAATCTGGATTTATTTCTGCCTTTGTGTCACTGCACTGAGGCTACTTGACATCCGAGGAAATTTTTTGATTCTCTCTGAATGTTAAAATTCCACAAGTGGGATGCAGTCTGTTAGGTACTTGAAGAAGTGTTGGGTTCTGTGTGGTCAGTGCTCAGATGTTCTGGGAATAATGGAGAAGGGTGCTGGATTTCATTGGATAAAAGCCGTGTGAGTTAAGCACCCTGGTCCTTGAGGCTGCCGAGGGCTCCCCGGCTGCTGCACTGGAACACGTGGTGAGCTGCACCAGGCTTCTGCACAACCCAAATCGTCTGTCCTGTCTGCTCAAGCTTAGTCAGGCTTGGATTGGTGGGGGTACTGCAGGGCCACGTGAAAGCTTATGAAAGTTACTTAAACTAAAATTGAGGCATAACATGTTTACTCACAAAGTTAATGTAAAATTACTATTACATCAGCTAATAATTCCCACCTGCTTAGACCCTCACTTCTTTATGCTTTCACCATGCTTTTTCCATTCAAGTGGACATTATTGTGAATATCATGTCCTTAATGTTAAAAATACTAGAAAACAGACCAGATTTTTCTTCCTGCTGTGCTGAATTTGATTTATAGATGATTATATTTTGGAGATCTTGAAACTGAAGCATATGAGGAAAAATACAGTTTTGTCATTATGGCAAAAAGAATCACGTAACAATTTTTAAAGAGAGACTGAGATATTTCCTAGAATATTTTTAAATCTAACCCTAAATTTTACAAGGCATTTGAAAATTAATAGATTCTACAAACTGTTTATATATTCAATACTAAGAACTAATGCTTACATCCTAAATTGGCTTTTTTGCTGAGTGTTCTCATTGTCTTTTTTGTGTAACAGTCCTTTGGCTGTGTATGTATGAATATAAACGAAACATTCTTGAAATTTGCTTTCTAAATAGCAAAGTTTTGACATTAGTTTGAAATGAAAGCAACCTTTTGAACAGAGAGCATATGCTTTGTGTTTTAGATTCTGAATTTGATTACACAGCTAATCTGTTTTTCAGAAATGGATGGAGCAGATTTTTTAATTTAAAACTTAAAAGAAAATTAAAAGAGATACTATAAAAACATAACAGAGACAGTTGGAATTACTCACTTGAGTCTACAAAAGAAGGTCTAGTTCTGCATCTACAGTCTTGACCTGAAAAATGTAACTTTGTGTTAAATTTTGATGCACAAGAGAAATGCTGGAACATTAAATGGGTCTCACTGGCCGAGTTTTCCTATTCTAAATTTGATAATTGATTTCTTCTGACAACAACAACAAGAAAAAAAAGATAAATTTTCTTCCAGACAGAAAATGTCTATCCTTAGGAGAGCTAAACATAGCAGTTACAGTCCTACCTTTACAATAAAAGGAGAGGAAATTCAAAATGTAGTTCTAGTCCTGGTTTGATTGACATATTTTTTTGAAGTGGCAATTTATTATGGCATTGTACAAGCCAGCAGAATAATGGAGAACTCAAATTGTTGCTATTACTTTTATCTGTAAAAGTTGCCTTGTGCACTGAACAAGGCATGCTGTTTCACATTTAAAACTGGAAAAGATCAATATAAAAAATTATGTTTGTTTCTCCAGTTTCCCACTAATCTCTAAATATGAGTTGCTGTGTAAAAGTTTCAGAAAAATAAGCATGCATATTGCTACAGGGTTTTTTTTCCCACTTTTGTGCCATTGAAGACCAACACAAGCAGTGGAATGAATTGGGTTTTTCTGGTTTTGTGCAAGGCAAGTAGAATTGTTTATGAGTATCTAGTCAACACAAAAATATTTTTGCTGTTTTAACTGTGTCTGTTTTGTCTTGTCCCGCTTTTGGCTGACATGTGGACGGACTTTTAAAGGTCCAGGTTTAGCAAGGGCAGTTCTGGCAGTGTAGCCCACTTGGCATCCTCTTTCATTGTTAGACCACTTCCGCCATTGGCAGTTTTCTTTGCCTTTAAGAGTTTGCTGGAAAAACATATCTTTGACGTACAAAACTCATAAATTCCAGTTAAAACATTAAAACTGAAGGCCTGATTTTTGTTTTTTGAAAAAGAAAGAGTCCTAGTGCAACTTTAAAAGACAGAATAATTTTTAAGGATAGATACTTTATAAGCTCAAGCATCTTAAAGATTCAGTTTAAAAAGACTGAATTCATCTAACAACTTGGTTTTCAAAATTATTTTAGCCAGCATGGTCTTAAATGGTAACTTAACCAAAACACAACCACGTGGAGATTTTTTTTCTTTACTTTACATTACATGTTTGTGGTAATTAGCACATCATGGAGCCACTTTTAGAAATAGATGGGGAAGTTGTGTACACCATAGATTTTTGGCTAACTCTGGGTACTTAGACTGGAACCTGAATTTAGACTAGAGCCAAATTTGGATATTCTGATCTGTGTGTCCCCCTCCCAAGAGGCAGCAGAATGAAGAACATGGTGTGAATAATACCTTGCTGTTTCTAGGAAAAGTTCTGCCACAGGTTAACTGCTCACAAATG
The DNA here is from genome assembly GCA_013400215.1 of Cisticola juncidis. Taxonomy (NCBI): domain Eukaryota; kingdom Metazoa; phylum Chordata; class Aves; order Passeriformes; family Cisticolidae; genus Cisticola; species Cisticola juncidis. The sequence continues at coordinate 247,941 of VXBR01011561.1, read as the reverse complement.
GCTTTGTGGCAAAGCACATGAATTGCATTTACAGCTCATCCACTGGTGTGGCTTTGATCTCCTCTAGGGTAGGCTCCATCTAACACACCCAGACTTAATCCTGGCCTGGAAACTTCTGTATGGTTCTCCTGTACCATCTGGACCGTCTGGTGGTCTGCAGTGTGGCTGTACTGCTGTCTCTGTATTGAGCACACTGCAGTCTGTATTCCCTGACAAACCATTCTGGTATACTGAAAGGTGGTGGGGAAAGGGATGGAAAACAATAACTCAGTAGTCTACTGAAGTAATTCTCCTTTCAGCTTTGAATAGGTTTGTTTTTTTGTTTTAATTCCAGGATATGTTCACTGTCACCCAAATGGCAACCACATGTAACAATATTAGTGTTCAACCTGATTAATTCCTGTGCTTTTAATCTCTTGCTTTGAGCCCAGTAGTTCACAGGAGTATTTAATGTTGTTGTTCTGTGATGTATGTGCTGACATTCCAGTAATCAGTTGTCCACAGGAATTACTGCAAATAACTATTAGTTCACTAGGCTAATAGTTTATGTAATACTTTTAGAGCAGCTCATACAATCTAATTCATCAGACAATTATTCTGCATCTCTTAAGATTTTTAGTCATTTAAGCAGTAAATATTACAAAATTAGATTGAGTCTTAATACACATGATTCATAAACATTCAAAGGTGAATACATTGTTTTTGGCTTACAAATGTAAAATGTCAGCAAAAAATTAAATAATACCTCTTCAGTAGAAGAGACCATGGAGTGATTAATAAAATAATATTCAACCCTCATGAAAAGAAAGCAGTGACATGACAGGGCTGCTTAGAGTAGATTTAGTTCACTGAGGTAAAAAAATAATTTATTCTTGTAACTTTTTTGGTGACAATGAGAAGGCCTGTGACCTAATCAAAATCAGATTTGCAAAGTAGCTCTAAATTCCCTATACACAATAGCAGTAGTCTCTGTAGATAACATCTGTCTGTGCTGCCTTGGCTTCTTTGAATGCTGTCCCATGTGGAACCAGTGGCTCTCCTGAAGTTCAGGTCTGTGTGTGTGTGCCTGTGATCCCTCAGCAAGCCAGCTTGCTGTGCTCTGTACTTCAGTGGGAACCTACCTCTGTGTCAGACCTACGTGCACATGTCAAAGTGGACTGCTCTTGTTGTTGCATTTATTAATTGTTTTACAGAAATGCACTGCTTAAAAGGAGAAAGTGGCTTGGAGTAGAAGGAAATAACACCTGAACTTGGCAAGCAGCCTGCTAAAGTGTGTCTTCTGCCTGCTCTTTATCACCTTGTCTATTCCTTTCCATCTTTTCTCTAGTGTTAAATGGAATTACCAAAGACAGGAATTCAAGCAAACCTTTAAGCATTAATTTTTTTAAATTTCATACATTTCCTGCAGTGGCAAAACATTTTCTTTCATTTCAAAAGAAAACTGACTTGGACTTAGCAATGAGAATTTAAGGCAAATCACCAGAATCTTCATAATTATGATTCGTCTTCAACCCTGTTAGTAGTAGCTACTGGCAGTTTAATATGCTGATTCCTAAACAAGCATTAAAAGCTGCCAAACTACTTGTTGAAAATCAAAAGTCTGGTGTTTCAGAGCCAGAAGGCCCACTTGAGAATGTATTTACAGGAAGGAAATACACAGACCATTCTCTGTGCAGAGAACTTAGAGGATTAAGCTGTATTCTGGACAAAGTGAGCAGGCAGGAGCACCTGACAGAGCAGGATCACTGCCCAAATTAATTTTGCTCTACAACCTGCAAAAAAAACTGACCCAACAAAAAAGACAAGTCTCTCCAAAGCGTTTTTGTGTTGTGCATTAAGTGGTCACTAAACTGTTGTTTGGATTCTGTTGTGCATGGTAACATAAATAATTTCTCACTTGTATGCTGCTGCTTTGAGTTCCTTGACTGAGAAAGTAAAAGGAGCACCCATCAGATCAGCATAAAGCCACAGCAGGTAGATGTCCTCTCTGATGAAACTACTAGAGATGTGGAGTGACACTGTACATTTGACCTCTTGGTCTTCATGGTATTCACAAATGTTTAAATTGTGATTGTGACAGAATGAAAAGCAAGCAGTGGGCTGAACACAGTGCCCTATACCTTCAAAAACAGGACACAATGAAGTATTGTTATTGTTTGTCTGTATTTCAGCTGTGTTCTGAGATGTTTAGTCAGTTAAATTAATTTCCCCTCCATGGGTATCTGACCCATAGAGCATTGGTATCAACTGCATAACTACAGTCATTTAATTAACATTTCCACTGTCTTTCTTCTGGGAGTATGTGTGATTATATTTGGTATTTCCTCTTCTTCTTCAGGGCGTTTGATGTGGAACTTCTTTATATAGCCCAGCGCTTGAAAATACCTATAGCAGAAGTTGCTGTCAACTGGACTGAAATAGAAGGTAGGGAGATAGTTCATATTCTTAAAAGATGCCTGACACATCAGTCCAGAATAACAGATCTAAGGTTATTGCCCTGTTTACTCAGTTTTGATGGTACACAGCCTTCTCTCCATACAAATTCTGAATTTCATGTCCTTGCCAGCCTACTGCCCTCTTAAGATTCAGAAAGAGTAGGTGAAAGGGTAGTGTGGCAGAGAAACTCTGCAGTCCCACTGGAGATAAAAGTAAGGAATTACACTGCTAGGACAAGACATTACTTTGGCATGTCCTCTTGCTGTAATGTGTTAATAAATTAGTGCAGTTGTAAAATCCTGTGCAGGCACTCTGACCATCATCACTTACTGATTCAATTCACTGTATCTTGCCTTCCAAAATTCTCAGCTATTAAGGCTTCCTCTAGAGCACCATCTCCTCTTAAGATGTGATATTGTTTTGGACCTGTAGGGAGGTCTCTGCCACTGAGTTACTGGGAAGAATAGCTCCATGCATATTTCTTCAGCTTAAGAGGTACTGCTTGCTTCAACACACTTCCCCCCATCAAATGCAGTTCCTCCATTTTGCCCTTTTCATGTTTTTTTTAATCGTTTTTTAATCTCCCCAAACAACAGAAATTATAATAACTGTAGTAACGATGAAAGGTGCAAGTAGAGAATGTCCTGAGTCAGCTTTACTAGACATGTTTCCTTTCAGTGGAGTTCCATGTGTATAACAAATATTAGCACAAATATTAGCAGAGATGGTAGAAGGCTTGGTTTTGTAGTGTGGGTTCTTTGCCTTGCCTGAAGATTGGCACCTTCATATTATTGCTGTAAGACAAGCTGGTGATCCTCTTCTCCAAAGCTGCTAAATAAATCATTTGCTTAATGATTTGTTTTCAGGTTCCTATTTACTTGGGCAAAGCCTTGTCAGAGAGCACTGCACATCTTGTCACATACATGGAGTTACTCTCTATTTGCAAACTAATCTGTCCCACCTATGGCATAATGTAATTACTATAAAGCAATTGTTTTCAAAATATAAATTTGTTATTAATGTTAAGATCTAGGTTGTGGGGCTGATTGTGCTGAGAATGCAGAGGTTTGTGGCTGCTTAATGTGTGTCTTACCAGTACTCATTTTTTTCTAACAATGTCATTCTGATTTTCTTCTTCATTAATCACAGGTTCTAAGTTAGTTCCCTTTTGGAGCTGGCTGCAGATGGGCAGGGATCTTCTTTTTATACGACTGCGATATATGACTGGTGCCTGGAAGCTTGAAGCAAAAAAATGTAATTAGGTTATTTACATTTTCCAAATATATTATTATGCTTAATGGAACACGAGAACAGTTTCAATCAAGTGAAGTGGTGGTGAAAGCTGAGGTAATTCTTCATTGCTCCTCCTGTATGCTTCATTTTTGCAGCTTGTACATGTTTTACAGGATTGTCAGCAGAGAATTTCTGCATTTCGAAAAAATGAAAGCATTTCCAAAAAGATTTTCTTATGTGATAATCAGGATTTTTTTATTAAATAGTAGTTTTAACATGTCTTATAAATTCATTCAAATAAATATATCTGCTTTTGTCTCATCATACATCTGAAATCTCGGTATATGTATTAAAAAGAGGCACTCTGTTCTACATTGTGCCATGTTCCGTTGTGAATGACCACAACTATTTGTTTCTGTTACATCTGGAAAGTTTAGGCTATATTGCAACTTGGAATTATCATTCATGGTTCATGCTTGTGCATGTTTATATTCAGTGTTGTGGGAAACATTAATGGATTTTACTGAGATATAACAGTAATGATCATAAAGTTGTTCTCAGGACTTCCAGGAGTCCCTTGACATTCCAAATGTTTTTGTCTGAAGATGAAATAGTTTTCCTGAGATCGAACTGCAGATCTTTTCCAGACTGTAGAAGGTCCAAGAGAAAGCACATTTAATTTTAAAATGTCTTTTATAAATGTGTTTTGCTCATGCATACTTACTACTGTATGCTCAAGGCTAGGAGTCCTTGACATCTACAGATCTATAGTGAAAAGGATATGGAATGCTCAGAGCATGCAAAAGTGAGAGCCAGTGTACACTGGGGACCTGTACATTAATAATGCCAGCCTGATGTTGCTTGATGTAATGCTTGAAATGAGATCAGAGACAGAGGGAGGGGTCTTGACTCTTCATACTGATGTCACGCTGCATTACACTACAGTAACAGTTTCATTTGTGCTTTCAAACTAGCTGTGAATTGCCAACAAACTAAGCCAATATGTCTTTCTGAAACTTGTACTAATTTGAAGAGCTTTAAAGAATGAACAGTGTATGGTTGTACTTTCACATGTGAATTCACTACTGATTTTTCTTATTCTTTCTGTAATACTAACTTGAGTTTTGCTTCTGTTAGAGTTACCTCAGTTTTCTATAAAGTGCTTGAATAAATTCTCAAAAAAAAAAGTTCAGTTTGACTTCACAGGCTTTATTCTCTTATCTTGTCCAGATACACGTCTGTCACATCTACAGAATCAATCCCAACTCCTCCTTGCCATTACTATAATGAAATACCAGCTCCTCAGGACACCTGCTACAGCATGGACTTCACAGAATCAGAGAATATTCTTTGTTGGAAGGGACCTACAGTGGTTGCTTTTATAGGTGTAGCCTGATGCATTCCCTTCCAGTGGGGATAAAAGCTGAACTGGAGTAAAAGAAGGAGCCAATTGGATGGAAGGAGAATGGGGAAAAATAGAAAAGGAGGATGATGGGGCTGAGGTTGAAAGCCAGAGTAAAATGGAAGATTTACTTTAGTGGAGAAAGACAGTTGTTTTGCCTTCTGTCACTCATGTAGCAGTCAGACGTCTTCTGGGTAGCATGCTCAGCTCCTATGCAGTCATTTGCAGATTATGAAATGCAAGACACACAGGCAGTAACAGCAGCCCAGGACTCACCTCACACATGCTCTAAAAAGGCATGTTTTAGACTCACACTTGGGTTTAGATTTTTGCTCTACTCTCCTGTGTGTTCCTTCAGGCCCAGCACCCCTCAGTTGTTGCACAACAATCCCAGAATCAGGGGAAGATTCTGCTGGGTTCCATTTCAGAAGCTGATGTACTGGTTTAATTGCACAGAGCCATAAAGAGGAGAATTCCTGCTCCTCTCTACACCTGGTCTGGGGCTACCTAGGGTCCCACTCAAGCCAGTTAAGCTCACTAGAACGGCAGGATGCTATCTTCTACATGTGCCTTTTTTTTTTTTTTTTTTGCCTTTCTTATGAGAGAGTTTTCTACCATTTCAGTGATCAAAAATGACTCCCTGTGTGGTCTAGCAGGCAGAGGGCACAGTAGCAAGGAGGGCTTCTCCTTTTGGTAGCTGTGAACCAACCACAAATTTATAGACTGACTTGTCACTTGGAGGCTAGTACACTTTCTAAGGGCAGGAAAAGTAAATTAAAATTCCTCCTTTTTTAAGCCTATACAAGACCTGAGGTCCTGTTACCCTCTAAAAACAAGACCTTGAATTACTGAACTCCATCAAGAAAGATCTGACCCTGGCTCTTGACATGTTCCAGAGACCCCACTTGATTTTACAAAGTGATACAACATGAACTGGGAGGTTTGAGTAGAATGTTTCAGTCATTCCTAGTAGGAAAAAATCTGATGGATTCACATTTGGTGCAGGCCTGCTTAATTGCAGAGATTGTGTAGCAAGTGCCTCTGATACAAAGAACCTCCCCAATCACCAAGGCTGTCATTCAAACCAGTGCTCTGCCTAACTTGTCCTCTTCGCTTCTTTTTGTAGAATTGCGGAGATACATTTATTTGTATTTCAGTGGAGTCTAAACTTTTACTATTTCTTCCTAGCCTTGCATTTGCAGGGGTGACCTGCAGGAGGTGAAAGTCTCCTATACTACTCACTGTCCTGACCCAGCTCTCCAACAACTCAAAACAAAGTATTCTCACAGACTGTGAGAAGAAAATAAAAACAAATAGAGAAAATCTACATGATAGTTCTGCAGCAGTCTTACCAACATCAATGTCTGCATAGGCACTGCTTTTATAAACATAGATTTCAATTTTAAAAAAATTCTATCTCTGCATAAAAACCTTGTTTTTCTGCACCACTTTACTAATACTTCACCAGAGATTTTTTCAAAAGGCGACAGTATTGGAGTCCTCTGAAAAACACATGCAAAAAAAAAAAATCAAGTAACTAGAAAATGTTCAGTAGTTTATACAAATTTTCTTTACTATTACTATTTTTTATCACAACTCAAAGCAGTAGCCATATAATATCCCTTGACACACACTTAGCTTTTATCCTTACAAGCTATCTTTTAAATTCACGTTTTAAATACCAGTTGGAAAAACAGTAAAAATCTTTATTTTTACTCTCAGGCATGTCTGCTGATGTGCAATATGTTTTCTGTGACAGCTCTAGCAACTAATCTCTAACAGGTTTCAGCAACACTGCAACATTATCACAAGACAGGGTAACTCTTAAATGAATGGGTATATACACAGGTGTAATCCATTTTAGTCCATGTGAAGTACTCAGAGTTCACTGCTGTGAAGTATAAGCAAACACAGAAGATGGCACCGTTTTGTTCTGCAGAGCTGTGTTCAGTAAAACATCAATTTGCAATTCTCAAAGCTTCTGTGCAGACCCTTCCACCACCACCAATATCCAGGTTAGGTCTTCACCATGGTAAATAAAAGCAATATGTATAAGTAAAGCTTGTATTTCCAAGCCATGGAATACTAGCAGCCAGTATTTACCTTGAATTCTCTGCTAATGTTTAAGGCTCTGGAGACCTATCCATAATTATTTATGTACCTATTGTCCAAGTGTTCCTTGCGTTCACAGTCATAATGCTGACTGCAAACTAAAAATAGTCAAAACAAAGAGACAGACAAAGACAGAAGGCTGCAATGAAATTTCTGTATCTTGGTGTTTATTACTTAAAATAACATCTAACCTTATTTATGATCCGTGTGTGTTTCTTAGCGATGCAGTGGCATGTCTGTAATAGCTCAAGGGGCATGAATTAAAGCAGTGTTCCAGCACTGCTGGAGGCTGCACCCTGCCAGCTGGACCATAAGTTACCTACCTCTTTGGGACAGAGATTCAGAGGTTAAGAATGGGATGCTACCAAGTCGTGCCTATTGCGTTATCCAACAGCACATAAGGGAGTCTCGAGCACACAAGCCCAAGGGGTCGTCGAGGCTCAGGGGAGAAGCTACAGACAAACCTTTGTTTCTTACTGGGAAAGAAATTATATTTTCATATGACCAAGCATTAGTAATAGTTGTGAGATCATAGCTGAGAGGGGTGTGCTAGAATATGATTTCATTTAAGAGATCCATCAGAAAAGAAAGCGCTTACTAGCCTCCATTTCCCTCGATGTTTTCTAATCTACTTAACTTTTTGTTCATGGATCTGTTCAACTTCCCTGGCTGCATAATTAGATATTTCCCTGGTGTAAAAAAGGAACAAACAAAACTTTTACAGTCCTGCTTGTTGTGCTTAGTACCAGAACACTCTTCAGTGTTCAAGCAATAGCTGCAAACCAAACAAACATCCTTCCAAAATGGCTTAGCCACAGGTGATCCTCCTTACCTGTATGACCTTAACTCCCCCGCAGGTGCATCCCTTTGCATTCAGTCAGGTTCTGCCGTCCGTGGTTCTTCACGCTGTGCTGTCAAGATCACTTTCCTCCACTGAATTTTCATCAATTTGTTGTTCTAGCAGAGCAAACTTCAATATCTAGACTGAATCCAAGCCTTTGTTGCTGGCACATTCTGTGCAATATTCTTGAAGAATTAGGTGACATGAACTCTCGCATTCCTGTCTGGGTTTTGCCATGTTTTGGTGTTTCATCTGGGATTATTCTGGAGCTGTATAAAGATCCCATTACAAAACAAAGGGAAATATTGAGTGTCAGCTTTTGGACTGGAGATCAGAAGAGGTACTCGAAACACAGGATGATGAAGAATCATGGAGTTCTGCAAACAGTTTTGGCAAACTCACTTTGCCCAATCTCTGGAAAGCAGCCTTCCCCATCTGGGACTAATCCCTATCTTCCCATCTTTGTAGAGCAAAGAAAGGTTTAGCTAGTTATGTCAAGGACAGGCTTCACCCTGTAGCCACACTACAGCCTGAGTTGCACAGGCTTTCATAAACTACCCACTGCATACTCTCAATCATCTGCTGTCAAACTAGGAAAAGGGTCAAAACCACAAGGAATTCCCAACTCTTTGTGGCTGACTAGGTCTGCCATTTAAGGTCTCAACAACAGAACTGCTGATAACTTCCATATCTTGCTGCCAAAAAACCAAAACCATATCCATGGCCATCTTCCAGTTTTTAAGCCAAGTCATGCGTTTTGGAAGTGGTAATGAACTGTGTCAGCTCTCCTTTTGGTTGTTTTACAAGTCTGTCTAGGTTCTGCCCTGGTAGACAGTTTTGTGATAATGAAAGATTAAACACAGATGAGGTTAGAACAACCTTTACTGGTTTTCAATCAAATAGTAAAATTCTGGTCTCACGAAAATGTTTTCTGATGTTATGTCTAATTTTACCATTCTTGACAATTTATTTTCTCAGTAAAATGCTTCATAACAACAGGGAGAGAATGAAAAATAGCCCATTTTCTGCAGGAGTACTGCAAGGGGACTACATACACAAATTAGTCTCATAAAAGAGACATCAAGCAATTTCATTCCAGTATTTGCTAGAAAGCTAGAAAAAAAGAACAGTTGACTGCACAAGAGCATATTAGATTTAAGCAACTTCTGCGTGCACGATTCATGTTTTCATGTATTGCCTCAATTTCCATGACACCTCTGACATTTTTGCACCCACACTCATATCTGCATATAGTAGTCCCATGGCAGCAGAAATCTGGACCTTTTCAGCTCACTTATCAAACAAATTAATTACTGAAAAAGTCTGTTTACCAAAATGAATAAATAGAGCTAGACCACTTAATAGAGCCATTCATCTTTAAGTATTAAACAAAGAATAAGGAATGCTGTGATTTGTCAGATCCTACAGAAATACAGCAGAGTGGAGATGTTATTCACCATTTGGTCTACATGTGTAATGCTTGTCTTTCACAAACTTGCCAGTGCCTTCCTAAGCCTCATGCGAACCAGGGAAGGCTAACTTCATATCCTGGACATTCCCTTTTCCAGAAAGTAGAAGAGGATCATGATGACGTCCCAAATGCAGGATCACTGCTCAGGTACCCCTGAGGGCTACCTGAGGCAAAAGAATAGGGTTTTATCTTATACTGAGAAGACTGAAGGAAGGAAAATTCAGTGTAAGGCCCACTCCATTTGCTGAAACCACGGATGCTCTCCCTCCAATACAATTTTTTGGAGAAAGTACTGAGGGAAGAGTGATTTTGCTGTATGCATCCTTGCCCATCACAAAGGAATTTTCAGGAGTGCCTGAGCAGACCTGCATGGTTTCAGGAATCTCATTTCACATGTAATGACTTCTCTGGGCTGTAAAATAAAGAAGCATTCTTTCTATTCCTGGCTACTCCTTATTTACTCAAGATTATACAGTAAATCAGTCTAGCCCTAATCTGGAAGATGGGCATGATAATATAATTACCCTCAAGAAACCTCAACTGAATTTTCCAGTGGTAGGACAAAAAATTCCAATATGCTGGAATAGGAGCTCCTTGCTGTGAACAGCAAACATTCACAGGGAATATGAAGCCATTTTGTCACTTACCTGGGACCCCAATTACCCTGACTGCAGGCTGCACTAAAAATCCTGGGGTTTTAGCTCCTCTCCTCCCAAGCTGTTCTCTATCAATGCAAACATTAGGCTTACAGTTTTGTGGGTGTGCAGTCAACAGCAGGCAATTACACTTCCCACTTTAAAGAAGCTTTATTATGCACTGTGATTACTTTGGGGAGAATATTGTCTTTGCTACTAAGAGCAAATCTAATGGATAATATCACTACACAAGTTTGAGCAATGTGCAAGAGCTTTTATTTTTCCATCAAGCTAGGTGTTTGATGTCTGGGGGGAAAAATGCAGAATGGTCATTCATACAGCCACTGCTGCACTCAGTCAGATATTTAAGAGTTAGGAAAACTCAGCAGGAATGTAGACTGATGTTCTCAGCTGTGCTTAGATAGTAATTTATGAGGACCTTAAAAGTTTCTTTCCTACCGCTACAAAAAGTTTATTCTTTCCATGTTGCTGTTGTAGACTTGTCAACGTTTTCCACCCAATTTAATCTGCATTTATATTCACTCAGGCTTGAATGCCATACTAAATGGGTCAGTATCCTGTAGAGATTAATTCTTCATTCTCAAAGAGGACAGATGGAAGTGTGCAATGCTCCTAAGATGGCTGTTGTCTTTGTAGTCAGTATCACTGTACAACTTCAAAATAAATTGACTCAGGTTTCACAGGTCTTTGTTTAACACAGCAAAAAAACTTCCAGGAAACATTCACTGGATGTAGAGTCAGTGGCAAACATTATCTTTCGTATCTGAAAGATAATGTAATTAAAACAAACAAAAAAACTATGTGTTTGTCATTTTGCTAGGATGCAAAACTGGCATCAAAATGCTATGTGGCCAACACAACATTTGGTGTTTGATAAGCACCACCCGATCTGGGGGAGCAGACGTTCAAGGAGAAGAAGGGTTTGCAGCATGGAAGTATTTTCGCACAAGAAATTCACCTGCTGGTGTGGAGCCACATCACGGCAGTGCTACCAGTATTTTGCTTTCCATTGTGAGGCATTATACATGCACACAATATTTCAAATATAGCTGTCTTTTAGTAGATTGATTACATTAGTGCAAGGCTTCTCAAGTTTTATGATGCCATGGCTTTCTCAACAGCAGGGAACAGTCACTCTTGCAGATCTACTACATTTTTGCCAGAAAATAAAAGGCTAATGACTTGAAATATGAATGCCACAGTAAGGCCCATGATTAATAGCCACTGAGTAATAAAATCATTGCTGACAAAATATGTCGAATGACAAGTTTAAATCTTTTCCAATGAAAAGTTTAAATATCCCCTTGGGAGAGAAGTCCTCTGTCTTGTTTCCAGTGCTGTAGAGGCGTTTTCTTCAATTGCTTCTCAGGCTAGTGTTGCGAAGCAGTTTCCAGCACATGGACAAGAACCAAGGCTTCCCATTCTCACATTTTTCTGTTAAAAGGGAGGGTGTGTACCTCTCCACTTTGTCTGTGTCCTCAGGAGTTCTGCACTCCTTGCTGAACAGTGGCCCAATATATTTCAGCAGCCTCACGCTGGATCTTTCCATAGCTCAATGATTGTTTCAGAAAGGAGGTACCTCAGATTAAATTCCTTTAAGCTAAGCAGGATCCAAAACCTGTCTGCTCCATTTTGTTGTAGCCATTATGTTGCTGTGGTGACACAGCCCCTACTTCCTACCTTCCTCAGATGATGGTCTGGTGCTCACTCTCCTACAAGTACCAAGCACCACTTCTTATGCCCAACAGCTTCCAGCTGAGGGGCTAAGGCAGGCAAGGAGAACTGCTCTGATTCATCAAAGCTGTAAAAAAAACAAAGGGATTATACACCCATGTTGTGGAAATGAGATCTATTCCCCAACTCTTCACTGAGAGGGAAAATTACTTGGGAAACCAATGTTTTATAGCATAAGACTAAATGCCACAGAATGATTGGTTGCTGCTGCTAGGGAAGACGACATTGGGAGTATCATGGGAAAATACTGAACAACAAAATTTTGCCAAAATATGCTCATTTCTTCATCCCCTGAACTATGTGATAGTTGTTTATAGTGATCAGTCCTAAGTCTTGTCTTCAAAAGATACAGAGTACAATACTCCAGTACATAGCACAAACATGCTGGAAATACCAAATTACATTAAAGAAACCTGAAGGGAGATGTTGCTTCAGCAAAGAAGAATGTGGGCCAGGTGAGAGGACAGGCTTCAGCTTTTGGAGAGGCTACCCCTACCAGGGGAGTCCTGACACTGTCCATCACACAGTCAGCCAGAACACAGCCCCCTAAGCCAAGGAGAAGATCTCACCTGGCATCCAGAGACCAGAGGATAACACCACCACACCCTGGCCCCTACCTTCATTCTCTTCACATTATCATCCCTGACCTAAAACCATCCCAGCTGTAGGCCCAGCTGGGCTATAAAGGGAAAATAGCAATCATTTTTTTTTCTAAAACTTTGGATCATTCAACTTACATTACTTGTCTCCAAGGCATGGTACAAGAGGGTACAATAAAGTGCCTGCCCCTCATCTTCCCTGTCAATGTCTTTTCCCAGCAGAACCCCACCTGCAGTCCAGTCAATCCCAGTGCAAGCAGCCCACACAAGCAGTAGTGCTGGCTCTTCCTTGATTTCAGGGCACCTCTTCAAAGACTGCCACTTTTATTACTGGCCCAAAGCCCACAGCTGCTGCTCTTTCCACATGGGGATTGCTGAGTCCTTATTTCCCTAAACTGCTGCCCCTCCACCTGCGTTTTCCATCACCTGGAGGCTGCCAGGCCAGATAACAAACACCTCACATATGCTGATGAAGCCTTCATCAATGTTATCTACAACCACAGAGGAAAAGGGCAGCCCTATCCAAGTGCCAGCAGTGGCACAGCAGGCCCTTACCCATTCACATCACAAGTGCCATCACAAGGCAGGCCTCTGTTTACCAGGAGCTCCTCACACAACCTTCAAAAAGCAGGTAAACCAAAAAACCTTTAAAAATATGCCAGCTAGGACATAAGTTCCTGCTGACTCCTTAAGACCTGCAGCCTAGTTTCCCAGAATTGCTGGGCTGCTGGTGGGCCCACATGCAAGCTCATGTTGACACGGGCTGATGTACAAACTGAATTAGACACACAACCCTTCACAGAACAAAAGGTAACAAGGCAGTGGTGGTGCTGCAGTGTGTATTGAAAATCAGGCATCTTTGCCTGGTACCTGGTATTTTACACAGCGTTATGATTTGTTGTGAACACCAAGGCAGAGATGCCCCAACCACATCATATTTTCTCTCTCATAAGAGCTTAAGAACTCTGGCTTCCCTAAAAGTAAATGGAGAGTTTGAGGAAACACAAGCCTTTGATATGTGTGGGGAGATGTAATGCATTTAGGCAGAATATTTTAATTATGTGAATTACAACAGGACAGCCTGCTCTTTTTCTTTTTAGCATGCTGAGTCATTTCCACTTGGACTCTGCAAACATGGACCCTTGCACTGAGTGTTTAAGCATTTGGAATAAACAATTAATGTTGTGCTCCAGCTTTTGCAAGCCTTGTGCCGTATAAAGAAATCACTTCTTTTCTTCTCTCTTTCCTTGTGTTTGTTAGTGCCTCCTTTGGAAGAGACTGGAGCTAGCTGGGCACCCCAGTTTGAGATACACAGGGTGTATCTCAAGGGCCAAGGGCCAGTGTGCTGGAACTATCTCCGTTCCCAGTTCCCAGGGATTGACTTCTGAGCCTTCTCTGAGGCTTTCAGTTGCCATCCAGTCTCATTTGTGTACAAAATATGGAGAGATGAGTCAGAGTAATTTCTCGCCCTTTATGAAGAAAACCTGATACCTTGTGCATAGCTGTGGTATTTCTACGCACAGTTTACATACCAGCCACCAACTTAGTTTTAGTTTGCTTTTGAGTCTTTTGATTTTTTTCATACAGTAATTGTTCTGCTGAACTCTGTAGCTAAATGAAGTGTTCATTCAGCATCTGTGCCCTCTAAATATTTACTAATGAAGATCTTTTAAAAAACTTTTTCCCTCAGCCTGTTCACTAGGCAGTGTGACTTTTTCCATTTCTTTGATGCTGAATCCCCCTTTATTTTAATTATCCTCCCTTTGGCAGCCAAAGCATAATATGGCAATATATACCGAGCCCTTCCTCACCCCTCCAGTTAACAGAGATACCGTCTGTAGATCAAAGAATCCATCAGAACAAACTGCTTCCTATGCAATAAGCCCTCAGTCTCTGGAATAAGCGAGTTTATCTTCATTGTGCATTCCGATAAGATGTTATTATAGCAGTGACTTTAATTACATTTCTCATTATTACGTTAGTGTGCAGTAACACAGAGTTTCACTGAATCTAAATGTGTTAGATTGTAAAATATGGTGCCTTTAAGTCTTGTGATGGAAGCCACAAAGCAGCACAAGAAAAGGGACCATTTTACAGTTGGACAGATGTTTCTGTGAAAGGAATGATGAGATTTTTCTGGAATATGGTCTGGAACACAGAAAAAGATGAAGAGATATCATGAAACAGCAATAGTATATGCATCATGTACTGTACATCTCTGTAATTCAAATGTGTAAGACTCTAGAAAATAAGCAGCTGCTTTATGGCTTAAGGAATAAATACTTTTCTGTCTGAAGTTCATACAGTGATATATCTACAGGTATGCCTTAGTGGCGAATCTTTAAATGTTGATCTGCTTTCTTCCATAAGAAATAGCTTATTCTCCCCTTATTTCTCTTTTGGTTTGTTTGGGGGTTTTTTATGGTAAGACTAGAAAACATAAGATAAATGAACTATCTCCAATTATTTCATCCTAGGCATTGAGTGGGTTAAAAATGCTTGTAGGAATAAAAACATTCTTTAGGATTTGTATATTTCGGATGTCTAATAGTCACTGAACAGATGCTGAGTAAAACAGATTTTTATGTATCTCAGCTTCTCTGATAACTTGATTAAATGTGAGGCCTGGTATTTGGTGCCAGGTGTTTCCCAGGAGAGTGAATTTATCACATGCTTAGTCTTGCAATCCTTATTTAATAACAACTTGATCTATAACTTAATGAAAATGGTGGTGGTAGTTCCTATGAACTGCAGTCAACTTCAGATCAGGGCATAAATTACCAAATGCATCTCCCTTTGAAAGGCACAGACCTCCAAGCAGGCTGTTCCTAGCTGTCCTATGGAGTGGCAATAACTTCATGATCTCCAAGACAATAACATATTTGCAAGGAATGGATTGGAGTGCAGTGGTCTCCTTCTTGGAACTCCTGAGCAAAATATTCAGTCAGTACCCAACTTGTTTTAAAGCAAACACAGGGTAAAATGATGCACTGCTTGACCTCTATTGCCTGAAGCAACTATAAGTTTGTGAGATTCTTTTGCCTTCTGCCAGATAATAAAAATACAGATAAATATGATCCATATAAGTCAAGTTTTTAATTAAAATACTTTGAGTTTTCTAATACAAATGGCATTTTCCCATCTACTCACTACATCCTACTTTAATACCAGCACTAAACAAATATGTTGATCAGTACAATGTTCTTGTCTGTCATATCACTGAGGGGTTTTTCCTCTTTTTCTATTTGGAGTTTTAAATAGTCTAGTTTATAAAGATGTCTCTTTTTTTGTCCCCTGGTAGGCATATATAGTCTTTCTTTAAAACATGGGAGTGTTTTAAAATAAAATATTATTAAGGAGATGTTTTCCATCAACATTAATTTTTAACATCTTTACATGTTTTCATCTGGAGAGGGAAAGCCGAGGACACCATTTAGTGATAAGAGTTGCAAATGACCTTCCAAGATGGGCTTTCTCCAGAAGTGAAACACATCTTTGCAGTCTCTGTTTTGAGAAATTTGTTAATGAGCTTTTAAGTCCATAAAAATAAAAGAGGGTGGAGGAGGGGGAAATTACTGGCCTTTTGTTGTTCTGACCATTCTTTTCCCTTCCTAGAGCAAGAATATGAAGAAAAAACATATAAGCATGTGAAAATCCAAGTAAACAGAACACAGAAGGGCATTTTTGGGATAGCTGCTGCACTATGACAGATAAAGATTAAACAAATTTTCTAATAAGATTGGAAAAGACCTCCAAGACCAGCAAATTAAGCCTCCAAATAGCACCATGCTCACTAGATCACAATGTGCCACATTTTCTGGGGTTTTGAAAACTTCCTGGAATGGTGACCCCACCCTTGCCTGGGGAGCCTGTTCCAGTGCATAACCACTGTCACTAGTTTTGCCTGGGAGAAGAGGCCAACCCCCACCTTGCTACAACCTCCTTTCAGGTACTTGTAGAGAGTGATGGAACAGTTCAAGCTGAATTTCAAACACAAGGAGGCACATCAGAACCGAAATTAACACATCAAGATGACCTCACTCAATATTTCCAAAATCTTCTTCACACCTCTTCTTTATTAATACCATGGCCAAGAGAAAAAAATATCTCTATGGACTCACTTGAAATCTGCTTCCAGAGAGGGTCAGGGTCAGGACCCTGTCAGGTCAACAGTTTCTTCTGAAAAGTTCTGTTCATTAAGGATGGCTCTCCTGGCCTCAAAAATTTAGCATCTTACATGGAAGAAATACGTGTTGGACCAAGTCTTGACTGGTAGAGAAGCCTATCACTAAAATACAGAGGTTGCTTTATAGAGATTGCTTAAATATAAGGTATCATGACTTTACTGCATTTGTGATGTGTGATTAGGAGATAGTTCAGACGGCTACACATGTTCTTGGAAATAAAAAAAAGAAAAACTTCCACCAAAAAACCACAAAAAAACCCCAAAAAATCCAAACAAAAAAAAATAAAACAAAGAAACACCACCACAACACCCAAAACCAGAAATTCAGTCTTACTAAGCTGAAAGCAATTTGAAGCTAAATCAACTAAAAAGAAAGAAAATAAATAGAAAGGGAATAATAATTAGAAACTGCTTAAAACATTCTAGGAGATGCTTTCAAAACCACAATCCAGCTGAGAATGGAGGCTATTCTGGTTAACAGAGAACAGACAGACCTTAAATGAGTATGAATGCCAATATGTTCTCTAAAACACACAAGATAAAAA
Source organism: Cisticola juncidis (assembly GCA_013400215.1). NCBI lineage: Eukaryota > Metazoa > Chordata > Aves > Passeriformes > Cisticolidae > Cisticola > Cisticola juncidis. The sequence continues at coordinate 230,726 of VXBR01011561.1, read as the reverse complement.
AGAAATAGAGATTTTAGGAAAAAAAATCATAATGAAAAAAAAAAGAGAATAAATTTGTGGGTAGCAAAGTAACAGTAAGAAAGGAGTTAAGTATTCCCGAAGTTAAAGTAACTCAAACAATAATTTGTTCAGTACTAGAAAGAACTGATAGAACTGGGAATAATAAATTAAAGATTTCAAAAGCTATCTGAAAAAAAGGAGTTAAATTACTTATACTGCAAGGCAATAACACATTTTCTATTTTAACAGTAACTGAAGATGATGTTAAAAAGTAAACCCTGACTTAAGACATTTTGAAATCATCAGATCAATAGCCTCTTGTGAAAAGATCTGCTTACTGGATTCTCTGGTCTTAAAAATTTAGCATCTAACACCTTGTTCTCAAGGATTTTAAATATGAGCATTAATGAGCCCTATGACCAACACATGCTACTTCAACAGATTTTGAAAGGTTGGGAACATTAAAGCAGAAGACTGTTAATACTATGTTAGCATTTTGAGATATATGAGATATGTGGGATGATTAGGGGTTTTTCAGAGTTAAAAACAGTTCCAGGTAAAACAATGAAACAGTAACAGGTCATGGTCACTAAAGGATTAAGGGAAGACAACAGGAGGACAATATATGTACCAGCACTCAATAAATATATCAGGTGAAATTAAAACTGAATTAAAAGATTAGCTGGTAAAGGAAATGAGTTTGATATTACAGTCTTTCAGAGGTATTCAGCTTCACGCTACCTGACATTTTAATTAGGAAATTAATGTAAGCTGTATTGAATTTGTATTACTTTAAATTGATTAAAAACTGACTAGTTCCTAGGTCTGAAAATGTCATCATAAATGGGGAAATTTTATCAGCTTGATGCATTTTTAATGAGGGCTCAAAGAGATAATTTCTTGACCTAACAGTATGTAACTATGTTTTTAATAACGACACAGAGCAATCTACAAAGTTGTTACTGAGAACTTTGCCAATGACACAAACTATGGCATTGTTGAAAAAGGAAGAGAAAAAAAATTGAAGAGAATATGTAATTAGACTGCCAGGAGGGCAGGTGAGGACCTCAAAGTCATTCCATCCCTCCACATTTCCAAGAAAGAACCAGCTGTTCTGACAGTTTTTTTGCCTAATCTGTTCTTCAGAGGTAGAATTTCTCAGCAATGGAGAAGTTATTCCAGTACTTATAAGCCTGGCTCAAGAAAACAGCACTTTTCTGCACACTCTGTTCCTGTCTGTTAGGTGACATGCTGGAGTGAAGAATGTTTGCGGGTCAAGGTATGAGAGGATGGGGAGTGTAACCTAGAACCTAAGTAAATCTTGGGCTTCATCTCAGCAAGAGCCAAAATTATTAAATTCTGGTATGCTCTCCATAGGTTGAAATAGAGACATACAAGGTTAACTGTTCTCTGTGTATGTCCCCTGATGTCTAGTGGAGCTGGAGAAGCCTAGAGATGGAGAACCATTCAAAAAACATTGAAAATTTGGAAAGGACTCAAAGGGAAGCCCAGCAACCCTTAAGATGATTTAACCACCTGAAATTTAAGGGCCATTGCCAAGTGTATGAAGGAAAAGGAGGTATAAGAATGGGCTGTACAGAAACAGACATGCAGAAATAATGAACTTTTAGTTCCATGTCTAAAGACGAGATCAAACTCCTAGTAGCTGAAGCTAGTAAAAATCAGAGCAGAGAAAGACATTTTTCTTTGCAGACAAGGATAAGTCTGACCATGGAACAACTTAGTAAAACTTGTAATGGAGTTTTCATCACTAATGATTTCAAAATCTCTTTTTCCAGAAGATTTGCTCTAGCTCAGCCATAGCTGTTGGCTCTGATGCCAAAGTTCAGGGAAATCCTGGGACCTCTATATATATGTGAAGTCAAAGGACAAAGTGGTTCATCCTTACTGCCAATGAATCTTTGCATATTGCTTTTTTTCCATACTCTTTCTTTTCATCCAAGCAAGTCCTGAGCAACAAGAAAACTGCTCAGGTTAGTAAGATAAAGAATGGACTTAGATAAAATGGCTGAGAGTTTGTCTGATTCTTCTCAACATTAGGTGTGAAGTTCAGAAGGTGAAGTGAAGGCACGGCATTACAGCAGTCCTTGAATCAATGCCAGCTGAGCCAGAGGCACATAAATATTTCATCCAGGTCAAGCAAACATCAGGGAGGTGATTTTTCACAGATTTCAGCCAGTGATGGCTAAAAAGAGTGGAAACAGAATCCTTCCAGAGTTTACCTTTTAAGGTTTACTAAGTCACCAACGTTGCTATGCTAAAGGAATAAGCAGAGCAAGTTGTCTCTATCCTCTTCCTCCACATGGTCTCACACTTTTGAGGAGAAAGTAACAGACTCTGGCAACTAGATGATCTTGTACTTCCAACTAATCTCAGCTAGTCTGGGATCGATCCACATCTCTTGGAATAAAAAGACATCTCAACAGTCATATTGTTCTGAGCATCTCAAGTCTTACTCTCTGCAGCAGAGAACAAACTCAACAGGAATAACAAGACAAGTAGCTGGATCTCAGTGCACTAAAAGCTTTAGAGAATTAAAGCCAAGTCATTGTATCAAAGAAAAGAAAAAAATCAAGGGACTCTGTGGAGCTTTGGTATAATAAGATGAAGACAAATTTCCCTGGAATTCCTTAGAATTTATGGGGTTTTAGCTCAGAGCAGAAATTGCCCCGAAAATCTTTAATCACAAATTTTATTCTATTCTTGTGCAGTTACTTTAGCCAGTACTTATATACACACACTAACAAAAATCTTATTATGGTACTGGATAGGAAATTATCCTTTCCACTTATGAAAACTGTAATAACCTGGCCAGTCCAAATATTTTGCAGAGTCTTTTTCATCTCGTAATTCAGAGGTACTGAGAATAAGTTAATCTGTCCATACCACAGTATGGTCATTCATTTCTTGACATCTCTTTCAACCCTGGATGAAAAGTGCCATGAAGCTAAATGACAAATTTTAGATCTTACTAGTCACCTGACGCAAAAGGGACAGAATACCCATCCTGGTGTCAGTACATGAAGCCACTCAGCCTGCTCACCTCTGTGTGTCCCAGTATTTCTGAACTTCTGGTTTTTAGTCTTCTCAGGTGGTCCTTGTTACTCCATCCACTCAACTGCTGATTCCCTTCTTTCCTTCTCTCCCTTTGGGCATGCACCTCCAAACCTGCCTGCCTAACTCCTTCTCCTGCCTCTCTGGATTTATAGCTTCCCTTGCAGAGTCTGAAGCAAGGAGCAGTGAGATGAGCAATTGTAAGTCTTTTCTGTGACAGAACAGACCACCCAGGTTCCAGCACAATCTCTGCAATGCTGCATTCACCAACATGTTGCACAAGATTGCAGCTGCTTTTTCCACCTGTTTTTCTTCAGAGAATTAGCATCTTAAACCATAAACATGCAGGAAATTCATGTGAGTGGCACAAAACATGTTTGTAAAGCAAATGTTTCATCCTGCCTGTGCTGGAAAAGATGTGTGAAAGAGGACTGCCCAATAGTTCAAATGTTTGTTTTTAAACCTGATGAAGATGTGTCCAAACTGTTGGGACCTTAGTTAGGATACTGAGATATCCAAACTGCCTGTGAATAAGAAGCAGGGTAGCTCCAAGCTTCCAGACAGCACAAGAAATATCAAACATTCAAACCCCAGGGTAAGGAGTTGGGACTGGTCCAGCCCTATCCTGGGAAGGAGAATAAAATGTGTGGAGCTAGGCATCCTGGCAGGCTTTGAGCTTGTAGTTCAGGCACCCATGGAGAGAGTGAGATGTCGACTGCTGCTGCTTGAATAGTCAGCTTCCTCTTGGCACTGCTGCCCCACATGTCTGACTCCACCCGGCAATACAGGAACAGCCCTCGCTTTCCAGGGCTCTGGCACAGGCAAAGCGGGCAACAGAACCACAACTGTGTTGCTGTTCCCAAAAATCTGCTGCCAGAGGCAAGTGCCTGCTGTGTCTTTGCCTGGAGAAAGCCCTTGAGGAAAATGTAACTCAAGCAGTAAATCCAAGGCACTGTGGCTAGGAGTCTGCTAGTGCCTGCAGCAGCGCCCTTGGAGCTGTTTGAGGGATGTCCGTGGCACGGCACACGATGCTGCTGTTGTAATAGCTGTTCCTTGTAATAGGAGTTCCTTCTTCGGTGCTGGACAGTGCCAGCACGTCACTGGAGCCCTGCAGCAATACATACAGAGTCAGTATATTTACAGTTCTCAGGAACTTGCAGTTCCCTCCCAGTGGAAAATTCATGTTATTCTATGTTTTACATAGTATCTGTGCTAAAAGTCTTCCCTTCCATCCCTTTTACAGCTACATCCAGTCTTTACTATTTTCTATATAACCTTACACTGATTATTTTCTTTACAGAGTTATCCAGTATAAAAAAACAAAATGCAGCCCAAAACAAGAAGAATACTCTGATCAGGTTTTGCTTTATGAGTAAAGGTTGGTCCATGTTTTACAGGAGGGGATTTGAGAAGGAAAGTTGCATCGTGTGCAGGCTAAGGGAGGGCTTCTACAAAGGGCAGGATGGGAAATGAGGCACTGGAGAGAGATAATAACAAATGAGAAATGAAATTAGCGGAGCTCAGGCGGTGCAGAGGAGTGACAGGTGATGAGTCGCCCTGGCAGCAGGAGCAGAGTCTACAAAGAGGACACTGGCTTTGAAAGCTATGCAGAAGAGGATTTGGGCTCAGGGATTTGGTCTCTGAAAGTGTGTGTGGAGAGAGTGGAAAGGAGAGGCGGGATATACAAGCACTGCTCCTGAAGAGGTCCGTGATTCCAAAGGTTTAGCAGACCACAGGTAACACTAGCATATATTCAGCTCTTGTAGTAAAACATGTATGTGCGCATGCCACGTGATCTGAAACACAACTGGATGCAAAAAGAAATGTTGCCTGCTACATAATCTATAGTGTATCAAACTCTAGTAACATATATATATATATACACACGCCCATGTGAACGTGTGAACTCTGTTAGCTAGACTTGTTTCAATATGGCACAGTTAAAACCACCACCACACAAACAGGAATGCAATTATGCCATTTCACAAATAATTTATGCCTATTTAACTGGAAGCTTCAATCAAAGTAAAGTTTTAGGAACTGACTGCTCAATCCAGGCAGCAGCTCTGCTGCTATCCCCCCTGCCCCCCACTGGCTGGGATCACTCCAGGAGCACTACTGGTACTTTAATGTACCCGGCCAATGAAGATAGACTGGAGATAACACAGCAGGCTGTGCACCATAGTGGCAGGATTAAAGACCTACCTTGTCCTGCCACCCCTTTTTTGGCAGCAGAAACTGTGAGCAGAGGCATGAGAAACCAGAGGTTTCAACACCCGAAAGAGATGCAGTGAGACTCAGCAGAATTTGGTTGTGCCTCAGTAAGTCACACACCACACCTCTGCCCACCCACCCCCCTACCCCCCACAACTGTCCATATGTGCATTTGCAGCATGATATCTGGAGTTAAAAATAAACACTATTGTGGACATAAAATGTGAAAACACACCCAGTTAGAACGTGTGATTGGTGCCTTATTACTGTTTACAGTGACTTTTAATTAACAGCATCTCTTCTGCCACTCAGCTGTCGAGAAGTCTCCTGTAGGAGAAGCCCAACAAGCAGCGGGGAAGCCACTGGTAGTTGAAGAGGATGTAGTCCAAAGCGGGAAATAGAGATATTTTGGAGCATTACATTGTATCTCCCTATTGCACGCACGCATGCTTCGATAAAACTGGGCTGTGGAGCTGTAATTGTATTGTGGCTTTTTGATGTCTACTCAAACAACATTAGCTTTGCTGTCGTGTTTTACAATGTAAAAAATTTTGGTGAAAATGTCAGCAGGATGGTATCTTTAATCATATTTATTGATTGACCTCAAAAGGCACAGTGCAATTTAACTGGAACCCCTCAATGCAGCCAGGGTCAGGTTCAGACAGTGCCTCTTCCTAGCACTGCCTGGAGCCCCAGTTTCATGAGTAGCTTTTATTTCTAGTGTCCTTGAAGCCACTTGACTTCCCTTCCTTCAGCCCTTCCTTATTACGGCTAATGCAATACTCTACATAGCTAGAGATGCTTACTTCTAGGTAATAGGAGGGTTTGGTAGGTAATCTCTGGAGCAAGAAATGCATCTGCTCATCAGTGCCAGCCGCAGTTTGCTGTTCTCTGACCAGTTCGAGAAATGAAGGGACCCCGCACAGCCCGGCCCGGGAAGGGGCAGCCTGACCCCCAAACCCGCTGCAGCTGTGCCGTCCAGCCGTCCCAGAGGGACGACGCCGATTCCAAGTCTGTGCCCGTAGCCGGCGCTTGTCCCGTGCCCAAAAGCCGGGTCAGCAGCACCCGTAGCAGCGCAGGACGGGCTGAAGTTGGCCCCGCTTGGCCGCTGTGTCCACCCTCGGGGGCTCGGAGGCTGGCGAGAAGGGCCCCAGGGAAGGGCCGGCTGCGGGGGCACCGGGCGCAGGAGCTGTGACGGGGCGGCCCGGCGGTCGCACACGAACGCCTCGCCGGCCCCGCACGGCCCCGGGCAGGGCAGGGCAGGGCAGGGCAGGGATAGGGCACCCCCTGCGCGGGCAGCCCGGGGGAATGGCGGCCCCCGAGGCGGCTGGGGGCGAGCGGCAGCG
>VXBR01011561.1:170371-223751 GCA_013400215.1 Cisticola juncidis | reverse complement strand
GCTGGGCTGGGGCGGTGTGCGGGCGGGGGCTGGGGCCGCAGAGCAGCGAGATGAGACAGACCGACGCCAGGACGGCGAGCGAAAGGAGGAGCGCGGGGAAAAACATTTTTATGGATGGTTAAACGCTGACAAGTCTTCCCGCTGTCAGGATTTCTTTCTTTTTCGTTTAAGTAGGAGAGGGGAGGGAAAGAAAGAAAAAAGAAAAGAAACAGCAGAGCCCCACATGACACGTTTGGAAATACTTTTCCTTTCAGAGGTTATTTTCTGTTCAAGAAATCCCGCTCCTGGACAGGCTCCCGGGCAAAACGGAGCAGAATTGCTGGGATTCGGGATTTTTATTTCAGCTACGAACGGTGACTCTGATTGACTTCTTGTCTTTTGGCTCTGAAGTTAGAACGTTACATGTTAGCAAGTAACCAACATTTCCAAAAACAATAGCCCTCGATATGGCAAATTATAAATCGCTGTAATTTTATCTCCGTGCCTAGGCAGCTCTTAGCAGGAGAATTCGGAGTACGGCTCTTTAGTAACAATTCGGATATTGTTTGGTAATTTAGTGTTTTCCTACTTTGATTTTATGGGTGAATTTATGTGATGCTAGCCAGATCTGCTTTAAAAGAGGCATTAGTGGGAATAAAAATAAATGACACACACACAGACACGTGCGCACACACAGGCACGCACGCCCACTGTTAATTACTAGCATCTTATAAATTAGTGAAAGAAATATTTCAGCCCAGAATGGTCAACTATTTAGTGAAGGAGCTCTCCCTTGGCTGAAGTGGGAAATGATGTGCACGGCTTGGGAATGTACTCCAGTTTGCAGTGGTTTGGGAAGGACACTGCAGATAACGCGAGTTTCAGTGCTCTTCAGCATCTCCGATGTGTGGAAATGTGCCTCTCTATATGTTGCAAGTATTTGTGTGGTAGGTCTAATCTTCCCATCTTCAGGAGCATAGATGAAGAAAGTTCTGCAAAATTCTTCTCCTCAGCTACGGTAGGACAAATGTCATCACTCAAACAAACCTCATCCGTTTTAATCCAGCCAGACAGCTCCCTTCTTTCAGATTTGATAAGTACCAGTGTCTGGCTGGTTCATCTTTGCTTCCTGTGAGATTTTACAGCAGAGGCTGGAGTATTTTGTGGTTTGTTTTTTGGTTTTTTAAATATTGAGTCAATTTGACTTAGTAGCTAAAATAAACATGCCCAAAAATACATTTAAAGTCAGTTCCATCAAGAAGGATATCTTGTATTTACTGGGTTTGGCAGTAGTTCCTATTCTCGTCTGTCCTTTGTGATGGAATTAGAAACATTTGCTTCTTCACTTTATTAACTCACACATAAGCTGATAAACAGTAATTCTGCAAAAATGCCTGGAATAAGGGTGAAGTGTATTTTCTCACAAATCCTCATCATATCCATAGGATATGTGTGAACTGGGAGATTTCCCTATGGATGCATCGAATCCATGTCAGTATTTGTAAACTGGTACGAGGTGGAGATAGCTTGTATTTACCTGCTGCAACTGAAAGGAATATGCACAAAGCTGTCAACTGCACAACTTTGTGGAGAAGTTGAGAATTACTATTTCACTAAGAGTCATGCACACACGTGCCAAGGATCTGCAGAAGGTGGGGATGTGGTGTAGAGAAACTCGGTAGCACCTCGGGTTTGAAAGCTGCTCTCACGGAAACTGGCAGTAGTGGCCCATCTTCGCTTCAGTGGATGCAAGATGAGGCCCAGCTACCTAAAAAAGGAGTGTAGAAGTGTCAGTATAAGGTATCACATAACATCTGGGCAATTAATCCTCCTTTCTCTCCTTTTATTCTTTTACAGGCTTTCTGCATCTCGTATTTGAATTCTTAGCTATCTGCTGTTATCAGGCGGGGAGATAGTGTGTCATGCAATCCTCTGTACTGAGTGCTAAAGTGCTGTAATTTTGATGGCCAGGCTAATATGTCACTATAAAGTTTTATTTTTCCATTGTTAAATTCAAAGGACAATGACTACTAATTACAAGTGACCTCTAACCAAAACACTGGTTAGAGTCTATCACCAGTGCTGATACTGACTAACAGTAATTCCAGCATCAGCAGTACTAGGCACCCTGCTTCAAAGAAACTTAAAAGAATAAGGGAAGACAGAAATACATATATATACACATTTTCTCTATAATTTGACTGCTGCAAAAAATACAATGATAGCATAGAGAGATTCAATTTTCTGTGCCCTGTGTATATACCCTTTCTGTGTATATACCCTTTACAAATAATAATTACAGGGTTGGGGAAGAAAAAATTCCTAAACAATGTGTCGTATTTATATTTAATTGAAAACAACATGGCAAAAATATAGGTAGTAAAGGCTGTTCTGTTCAAGTGCCAGGTTTCCTGATACAGGCAGGGATAACGAATCATAAGTGTTACTGGACGTGAACAGCAAGGGATAGTAATAACAACAATTTGTGATCATGATAGCAGTCCTGTTACTGTCTTTGAGAACAGTTGTAAGGAAGCAGTAGGCTTCAAATACAGTGCAACAAAATTAATTTTTCAAAATTATCCCAAATTATTTTCCATCTTATATTTTGTCTGCAATGCTTGAATGTTTAATACTGTGGGAATTTTACAGGTGAAAGGTGACTTAAAGAGACAGGGGCCCTATGTATTTATTATAGCAGTTAAAAATCTGGCTGTGCTTTTGCAGATGAGTGGATTTAATAGATTGCAGGATCAGAACCGAGACAGAGATCCTGACTAATCCATTTTTGCATTTTAATTAAAGCAGGTGAAACATCAGGCAGATTGTTCTGCAGACCATTTGCAGGTTTCTGCACCTTAGACAGTTGTAAAGTTGAGCAGTTCTCTTTGAGGTTAAGTTCCTCTGGACAAGGGCACACCAAGGACATGATGGAGGTGGACATGGAGTGAAGGAGACTTCCCAATTTATGCAGCCAGCCCTACTTAAAAAACCAAGAAAAAAGAGAAGAAGAAAATCTGGCAGTTGATCTCTGTTTTTCTGAGGCAGCGTTAATTTCGAGGTGTGTTTCTGATTGAGACAAGCAAAGCCTTATCTTCCCCACATCTTTCTATCCAGAACTTGTTTCCTTCCCACCCTTTTTTCCTTGTCAGTAGCATCACCATCCTCCCTCTGCCAAACTTAGCATCACCTTTGCCTCTTCTGTTTCCCCACAGGTCGTGATACTTCCAGATATTTCTTAACAATTTTTCTTTGTGTTACTTTTTACATTCCTCCTTCCTTTTGTCTGCAGCTGCCAAAGCATTAGTCCACACTGTGGCAACTTTCCAGCTTGATACTGCAACCTCCTATTTCCCAACAAGCTCTCTTCTCCCACCTACGTTCTGCTCCCAGTCACCATGACCCCTGCCAAAATCCTGCATCTTTTGCTTTTCTTTCTGAAACATCTCCCATTCTGGAGTCTCTCTATATGCCTGGCCTTTGTATAGCCTTTGAAAATATTCTCCACATCCCAGGTTCCCTGCAGTTGTTGGCCTCAAACTCACTGTCCATTAAAAGGGAGAAATGAGGAGGAAAGAAAATTAACAGAACTGTGGGTCATTAGAGCTTGTTCTGCTTCAGGCTTCCTTTCACCCTCATTACCTGGCTACAATGGGAGGAAGATTGGCCACTTCTGGATGGCGGTGGTTCTGTGTTTGCTCAGCCTGCTGGAGTGCTGGGTCAGGCAGCCGTGCTGTGCAGAACAGCAGGCAGGAGCTGGCCATGGAGGTGCCCTTTCCAGAAGGCCTTGTCTGCAAGCAGCAAAGCTCCACCTAATGAAGGATCCTTTATAATGTGAATAACCCTGCAATACATTTCAACAATAATTAATGTTTTTTTTATGTGTGTTTTCTTGCTGTGCTTTCCCTTAACAAAAGAAAAAAACAAACCCAAAAAACCAACCAAAAAAACCAAACCAAAAACCAAACCGACAATGGAAAAAAAACGCGAAAAACCAAAACTATCGAAACCAAAAAAAACCCAAACTTTTTTTTTTCTTTTAAGCATTCCTTTGCAGCATTCCTCATCAGAAGAGTTGATCATGCTTTATAAAGCCATCCCTGTCAGGGTACCTGTGGGACAGATGCAGAAATCGAGGCACCTGAGGGAAAGCTGTTCACCCTGTGGTGGGAAGCGATGCCGCATGCTGCCCAGTAGGCACAAAAGTGACCGGAGGCACAAGCAGTTCATGTGGCTTCTCAAAACTCTCTCGTGGTTACTTGCTGGTCTAGCCTATCCAAACCTACTTGTCTCTGTCAAATTGCTCTGGCCCAGCTGCCAGTGTGCAGTTTCTCACCCTGCAGCATATATGAGGTAGCTGATTTATCTCTCTCTCACTCTCTCATCAACAGATCTTGAATTACTTCACACAGGGCATGAGGCCTTCAGAGAGACACCTAGAGTGGGAAACCAAAATCCATTCCCACAGCAGGCTGCAGCTCCCATGCCTGTCCTGCTGCATGGTCCAACAGGACCACCTCAGGCTTCTTGGTGGTAGCATCCTTGGGAGCCTTGGGCTGTAGGGGCTGCATGGGCCAGAGCTGAGTGTCAGGAGAGGAGAGGAAGGGCAGAAACAGCCATGGAGAGAGAGGGTATTCCTTGGAATACTGAGATGGATTTGAAAAAGAGTGAAGTATTTGTTTTAAAGACTCTGGGCCTGATTTTTGCCTTCTGCTCAGTGTTTTCTGAAGCTGGTAGTTAACATGACATGTCATCTTGCATGCTAAAGAGAATCCAGCCTTTGTTTTTACTCCCAGGCTCAAATGTAGGCATATGAAGCCTGTCTAATCTCATAAGCAGGTGTTCTGGTTTACAGAGAATCTGAGCACTTACATCTTCAGCTGAAGTCACTGGGAATGGCCAGCTATCTCCTTCTTCCCCCCTCAGGAGGGAACTAGATGGGCAAGTTCTTGCTCCTTTTGTTCTTAGCCCTGTTGTTGGGAAGTAACTTCCACAGACAGTCCAAGCATATCCAGGTATTTTTCATAGAAAATATTCTGGTCCCTTGACCAAGGCAATCCCTGCCACTGAATCAGATCTTTACACAGATAAAGCACACTAATGCTAGTGCTTGCCTCCTGTTCACACAGTTATTTGCTGCAGTTCTCCAAGATGTAGGCCCTGTGGATGCTCCACCCTTCCTCCCCCCTGCAGGGTTTCACAAGCCACCAAGGGCTCAATTAGCACAGATTACTGCGGATGTTCATGCAGGAGGACCTATATGTCAATCTTATTGCATTAGCAATTTCCCACAGTGATGCACAATGGAAGCCTTTTAGGAAAAACAGTTTTGAATGTGGTATGGTTTGAACACAATGAAATGCTAATGCGATTCCAGGGGCAACTGCTAGTGTGATGTATACAGAAAGTGTTTTGTGTGTGAAATCTATCCCCCTCTATGCAGTTGGCCAAAGTTTCTCACCTGGAGAGAAGGAAAGGTGGCCAGCAGTACTGTTGCTTCCTCCCCAGGCCTACTGCCAGTGAGAGGGGAAGCATTTCTGGAAATTCTTCCTTTTGAGTGTTTTATCCATGATCCATATGATCGATTGATCTGTATTTTGCTTTCCAAGCTGTGAGATGCTAAATCACCTGCAAAAGATGTCTGCTGTGTTAACACTAGAACTGAGTAATGCTCCAGACAGACCTCCCAGAGGTGGGATGTGCTACCATACAATATGTGGAGAACATTTGCTTTATCCTTTCTCCCTGTGTGCACTGTAGATGCATGACCAAGTCTCCAAAAGCATATTCTCTTCTAATGACTTAAGACACCGAACTTCTAAAATAGGTTCCCAACAGACTAGAGTGCCACATCCTTGGTGAAGTAATTGTTTTTTAGATGTATTCTTATTCACAACATTTTTAACATCTAAATCTAAGCAAATCCTTTTCCTAAAATGAATATTTGGGAAAGACTCCAAGAATACCAGTGATTGATAACAAGGATTACAGGATCTGATTAGTGTGGCTATAAACTTTGGACCAGCATTGAAGCTGAAATTCTTTTCAGGTCCCCTTCTTCCTTTGTGAAGTGTTTGTTCTGGAGGCACTTGGATGCATGCTTTGTATTAGAGACGAATCAGCTTTTATTTTAAAAGCAGGATTTCTATTTTTTGCTTATTTCTAACCGTTACATTTTTAGAAACACCAGTGGGCTTTGCTACAGTTTCTCTGGGAATGGTGGGTATGTGAGGAATGCAGAACTGACTGACTATAAAATGGGGATAGCCAGAGCCATGAGAAGACATTTTGGCTTCCTAGGGCAGGTTGATGCACCTTCTCATCACCCCAATGGCTCCTGCCTTCTCCCACAAATACCCCCTCAGAGCTCCTTCACGGCATGAGGAAGAAGCCTCCTTAGCCCTCAGCTCTGCTGGGGAAAGCAGCTGAGAGAGGGGCTCTTCCTCAGAGATGCTGGTCTGAGTCTGAGCAAGGCAGCCTCAGGAAGGGGTAAGGCAGGGACTGGGTGAATGGGTCTTCTTCCTGCCTGCAGGGAGCAGGGTGTGAGGCAGAGAAGAGGATGTATCCCTGTGGGATTGTATCTTAGAAACTTCAGTGTGGCCCAGACAGGGAACACTGTAAGGTTAACTCCTTATAAACATCACAGTCACTGGCTTCCTTTAAAAATTAATACCGAGGAAGGAAGTGCAGTTGGAGAGAGATCATGGTGATAAATTGGTCCAGTTAAATATTTTTGCATAGACTTTGGCTGTGGTAATTTTGTGGGGTGCCTTCAGATATTGTGGGAGATTTTCAAAGGCAAAAATTGGTGGGAACATCCAGCCCTCTGGTTTGGGTTGCCATCCTCATTGGCTGGATGCAAGTACCCAGGGCTCAAAGCCAGTGTAGTCATGCTAGCCCAGTGCTGCACCTGAAGAGAGGGGCCCTTTTGCTTGGTTGTAGTAGGGGATGTAGGGTCATAAGGGTTCATCTCAAGGGGTTTTCCAGTTCTTTGATCCTACCCAAGGCCAGCAGAGTTATTCATGAAGCAAGTTGTGTAAAATGCACTTGCAGACTCCCAGCAGTGACTATCCCAACATATATCTATCCTACTCGTGTGCTCTCTATGATTTTTCAGGTGGACATGAAAGACAGATTGCCCCCATCCTGTCTACAACAGCCTTTGCACATGGGGGTACTGTCACCATGCCCATGCACCTCTGTTCTCCCTGTTTTAAGTCACATTAACAAAGCTTTGTGGAAGCATCTGCCAATGTGCTCATCCAGAGCAGTCCCACAGCAGGAATTGGTACATACCTTCCTAATCAGGCATCAGGGGCATACTAAACATGACCTGGGTACTTAATTTTCTTTTACAACAAAATTTATGCTTCTGAAACACTTCTGCAAGTGTTTGGCCAGTGGAAGTGCACATAGCTGTGTTAAGGTGTGCAGCTTATATACTTGAATCTTTTCTTCTTTCTGTCAACTAAGAATTTGGTATTCCTGTCAAGAGAAGCTAAAAGATGCTGACTAGATATGATAATACCTGAGAGGTTACACGAGCTCAGAAAAATTATATGGATGTCACAAATTTTGATGCCACACTAGCATCAAATTTTGTTCCTACTTTATTTGGGAGGCAGTGAGTTCAGGTGAAGGCTCCACAAGATGAACACTGGCTGGAGTAGCATGAGATGCTGTGAGATTCGCTTCGTGATATTGATGCCTGCACATAAAGTTCACTGTAGAAAGGTTTTCTGAACAAATATGAAAAAGACTCCAGAAAATGAGTTTCAGAAGCTAACATTATTCATTTAAGCTTATATGAATAACCAGCAAGATGTTGCCAGGGCTGTGTGAAACATAGATGAATTTGAGCTTCAAACACTCTACTTCCTATCATTGCATCTGTTTTTAATAGGAGCAGTCTGGGATCAAACTGGGAACAGATTTAATTTATCAATTAAAAAACAAAAGCCTTCTTTACACTCTATTGAATTAAAACCTAGGTGTTAGGTTCTGTGGTTGTGGAAGATGTTGGTAACATTGCAATGAAAAATTCATTCACTATTTACTTGTGTGTGGAAGACAGTGGTTTCAGATAGATTCCTAACAGCACCCTTGTCTGGGGGCTCCCAAGGGCGACAAGAAGCCTCAGGGGATCCCAACTGATGCTGAGGGGTCCATGAGTGGAACAAGTGATTTACATGCTTCAAAATAACACGTGGACACTGTTGCTGAGCCATGAGCTGATTCCTGGACTATGCTGCTCAGGTGTGTGCTTTCCCTCTGCTCTCCTGGAATGAGTGTACATGTGAAACCTCTGCTGCCCAGCTCCTCGTTGCTGTGGGCAAAAAACCCAAAAAAGGTTTGTGCATGAGGCCCAAGGCAAGGCTGGTGAGGTTCGCCACTCATTTGAGACTCACATGTTTGTACACACTTTTGTGGTTTTGTTTGTTTCTTTGTTTAGAACCATTTTCCCTGCTGGTGTGTAGAAGATCCCCATAAGTAGTGGCAGTGATGATTTGACTGGGAAGGTTCTTTGCCAGCCCTGCGTGTGTGTGGGCTGCTGCCTGCTGGGCACATTTGAAAACATACCAAGAATCAGTTAATTTAAGAAAACTCGCATGCTTCTCTCTTTCATAGTAGGTAGAAGTAACTGAATCAGTGCTAGGTAAAAATAACTAACCAAGAGCATGTTCACTGCATTCCTCTTGTCGCTGATCGGCTGAAACAGTTTTCTCCCTTCCAGTTCTGTTGTGATTTAGTCGCCGAGTGTCAGACTTCCAGCTATAATTGTCTCACTGCTGCATGCATCTCCAAGAACTGCACAGCTTGTGTCTAGACGACCCTCTGAGAAATCTCCCTCTGTGGCCTTGCTTAGCTGTTGCAGTGACACCGAGACTGATGATGTCAGGCATTCTCGAGACAGATAGCCATGCCTCTCACCATGCAGTTTGCCCAGGCAAGTGCTGGAGTGGAGGGAGCACCTTGAGGCTTTGTGCCGAGACCAGATAGACACATCTGCCCACACCTGTGCTTACACACACATGCACAGATATGCTTTTGAGGGAGGCTGGACACTTTGCTTTTACACAGTGGTGTCTTAAGTTTGTTTTCTTTAGCATCCATGAAAGTTTTCCTTTTTGACATCTGCAGAAAGCTTGGAGTGAAATTTAACAGGGACTGGTACAATTTCACTGCTGCGCCTATGGGAATGAAATTCCTGCAGCCTGAGGGAATGGTATGAAGCTGTGTCAGGGGAGGTTTGGGTTGGATATCAGGAAAAGTTTCTTCACCCAGGGGGTGACTGGGCACTGGAACAGGCTCCCCAGGGTAGTGGTCACAGCACCAAGCCTGACAGAGTTAAAGAAGTGTTTGGACAATGCTCTGAGGCACATAGTGTGG
This sequence comes from Cisticola juncidis, assembly GCA_013400215.1. Lineage (NCBI taxonomy): Eukaryota > Metazoa > Chordata > Aves > Passeriformes > Cisticolidae > Cisticola > Cisticola juncidis. The sequence goes on along the minus strand of VXBR01011561.1, from coordinate 214,382 downwards.
CTCTTGGGGATGGTGCTGTGCAGGGCCAGGGCTATGATGACCCTAGTGAGTCCCTTTCAACTCAGGATGTTCTATGATTCTGTGATTCTGTGACAATCAAATTAGAGGAAACTTTATCAGCATGTTGGACTACACGGGCATTCTGCTGATGTGCGATGTAAGTCTTCCCTGACACTAGATCTTTCTTACATTGGTTAAAATCTAAACTTCACAAAGTCTTTCCGTAGTGGAGATGTCAGCAGGTTGGCACAAGACACAGAGGAGGGCATGTTTAATTTCCGTGAGCTCTGGAACCCCTCTTATTGACTTCATCAGGACTTGGGTCCAGTTAGGAAATTGTAAGCCCACAATTATGGTGGGCTTTCCTTTGCTCCTGGAGTGTCAGGCTCTTTGGTACTACAGTAGAAGTTACTGAAGTGAAGCTCCTGGAGCAATACATTTCTCATGCTGACCTGAGGACCAACAGGCTATTTCTACTCTAGAAGGTGAAAAAATGAGCATAGGAGAAGGAGAAAATATCCTAGTCCCTTCCACTTCCTGTCCATTTTGCTGGCTCATCTTTGGAGTCATTCAGACTTGAGGTGCCTCATCTCACATGGCATTAGCTGTATGCAGTGCCTGATTTTGCTGGGCTTTTTTCTAGATATTTACCTTAGGTCCATAGCATGTACACACATATTTTTCTCAAATGCACACTTAGGGACTTGAGGATGAGTAGGTCAGATGTGGGTGTCAAAAATTTGGACATGTTTATATGGCCAAGTAAATTCTACTGAAAGACTGCTTCTATACTAATAAATTAAACATGCCTTATCCAGTTCTTGGCCTTGAGACGTGCAATGGTCATCTCACCCTCCAAAACGTGGTGGCTCAATGCTGACTTATTAGCTGTAGTAATAATACTAAGTTCCCTGTTCCCTCTTAACTCTTGAACCACGCACAGGAGCGGTTTGGGGGATGGCTGCTGGCACAGACCAAAGCTGGTCCAGATGCTGTGGTAATAACATACTACAGGTAATAAAGTTCCTGTGCCCAGAGATGTTTCCCACTACTACTGTGCTGCAGCAGTAGTCAACACCTGATGTTTAGGGAGAATGGAGCCAGTGAACTGGGCTGACATGTTTCCAGTCCCACCTTCTCCTGCAGGCCACAGAAACAAAAGGGTGGGTCCATACTTGTGTCCCATACATCTTCTACCTCTTCCCTAAATCAAGCTTCAGGTCTTAGGCTAAATTCAGTGATGGGATAAGGATTTACAGCATGGAAGACTGACCATGTTTAGTGTTGACCAGTCACTTACCTGACAGACAGACAAAGCCTTCTTTGTAGTCCCAGAGGGGGGAATCATGTTAAAATGTATCCTGAACGATGCCTGACTCATCCTCATCATAGCGTATCATATTGTCACTGAGGGAGATAGAGCTGACCAGACCAGAACTTCCATCATTATATACTGGACGTATGCTGGGAATATGGATCAAAACTCTAACACTTCCCTCCCCACTGCCACTCTAAACTGCACTGAGCATTGAGAAACACAATAGATCATCAGCTCAGAAAATACATCAACTCTGGGTTTGAAACATTCCGTTTGGGTAGGCAAATTGCCTGTTACCAAAGGCATACAGCTTAAGCAACTGCTGTCCTAAAAGGCTGTTAAAATTAAATTGTGAATTGACATCTCTATCATTGCAGCCCTGGAGCAGAGTGGCTGCTTCGCTATTTCGCAATGGAGAATCAAAGCGTAGGGCTTAGTCTGCTGAATAGTGTGCAGTATTATGTAATTCAATAACATTAAACCAGGATGTTCTGATAATATTATTTGAAAGCTGTGTAGTTTTTAAAATACCATTTATATTTTATATGTCAGTTGAATTTGGGTGAAAAAAAGATTTGAGAAGAAACCAGGGGGAGCACGGTAGGAAATTGTGCAATGTACTTATCTGAGACTACATCACATGGTCTGCAAAGCACAGCTTTTGCTTTTATACACATAGTCTTGGCGACTCTCCCACTAGCAACAATAGTGCTCAGACTCATACTGATGTCACTGTTGAGTTATTTAATTTGACTGAACGAGATTAATGTGTTTATTTAAAACCTTGGTCAAAATGGAAAAGAAAATCTCGGGACAACACTTTTATGTGAACATGTATGTTTTCACATCTGATGATTGTAATGTTGCATTAACTTATCAGGAGCAGTTGTTTACACATGCCAATGCCCAGGAGACCCCTCAGATAAGAAGTATGAGCTATTTTCCCTCTCAGCATAGAGCAGAGACTTTTACACTGCTACTGGTTCAGTGGGCTTTTCATCCCAGGTTTTTCTTGCTTCCTGTTGCTGCTTTCAGAGTTTATCCACAGTGATCCCAGCATTGTTTTATTTTCTCATGTGAGGATGGGGTTTGGTGCTGCCAGGCAATGACAGCAGTGTGATGGTGGATCCTCCACAGGTTCTCAGCAGGGCAGCGAGGAGCAGACACCTCCACTGCACAGGATGTCTGGATGGGGCTGGTGCTGGGCTCTTTAGGGTGAGCCTGCTCCTGCAAAGGCTGGAACTTGCCTGCCTAAATTTTATCCACATTATTTTTTACAAATAGATTGAGAGGGCTTTTTCCTATGATAAATCACTGATACTTCACTTCATTCTCATGTGTACCCTCTTAAGTGTTTGGAATAGACTTTGATTACTATTAGAGGCAGTAGTAACTATCCAGTTAAATACTCCAGGTCACTGGACTTTTACTAATACTGAGCAGGGAAAAAAAGTGTAATCTGAGGTTTCTTTTTGTATGGTGAGACAGCTTTCCACAGTTCTGTGAAATCAGTCTTTGACCGATGAAGGGCACAAGCGAGGGCGTTTCTGCTGCTCTCTGTCAAGAGCCTCTCTTGACAGTTGAGGACAAATGAACACACACATTGGTTGATAATGTAGAAATTGCATAAGCCAGAGCTCAATGCTCTGGTGGATGCCTGAAGCAAGGTGTGCCTGTTTGCAGTTTTGTAGTTCCTCTGTGCATATTTTCATGATGCTTAGCATATAAAAGTATTGGAGAAGAGCAGGTGCTGCTGCTAAAGAGTTGCTTTCATAATTTCTCCTCTGTGGGGCCAAGTGCTTCCATCCTCCTAGTGCAGTGGAAGGCTTTTGGGACTTTGAGCCCCTTCCCCCACCATTGCTGTTGTTGTGAAGGAAGGGAAAAAGCTTGTTATGTTTCCATGTATTGCATTTCTCAGGGTGATGGGCATCTCCAGGGGTAATGCAGTGGGGCATAGGGATGGGCATGAAAACAAAACAGAAGAGCTGGGAGAAAAACAGCTCTAGGCAGTCCTTGGTCCTCAGTAAACATCACAGTCTGTCCAAGAGGCTGTGCTGCCCTGAGCTGTGTGTGCTCACACTACAGCATGCTCCAGAGCTGTGTGGTGCCAAGGGTATCTGAATATGCCAAGGAACCAACCTTTGGGATTGGCCTCCTGTCTCGGTGTGTTGTACCTGTGCCTCCACACGGTGTCCTCAGGTGCCCTTTGAACTCTTATAAGATTTGTACATTTAAGGAAATTGCACAAAAAATATGGTTTGTGAAGCTCTGCCACTCCCTGTGCTGGGCAACATCTGTTTCTCAGTGGCTGCCTCTAAGTGGTGCTGCGGACTGTGAGCAGCCTTTATTGGTGGAGGCAAAAAGCTCCACAGAGATGGACCAGGGCAGTCATGGAGCTGCTTTGCTAGAGGCATCCTAGAAAGCATTGGAAGCATTTGGAAGCTGCCCCCCTCTCCTGTTTTAAGTGCCCTCCATGTAGTTCAGACCTTTGGACCTGCTATGCACAGGGGGTCCATGGAATATATTTAAAGCAGTAAATAGCTTGAGGTACAAGGACTTTTTTCCTCAGAGTTCCAGTCAGTGGAAATATGTAATTTTCAGCTTAAATTAGGCTGGCTCCAGCTCTATGAAGAAATAAATAAATAAATAAATAAAGGAGAAACCCTCAAGAACTTAAGTCTTTCTGTTGGACTTTGTCAGATGTAGCAACTCCTAGCAAAAATAACCCAGGATCCATCCAGTACAAACTGTGTCCAAAAACCTGTGATTTGGATCCAGAAAGTTGTGAACTGTTTAATAGATACAAACAGACTGTGTAGGCAAAAAAGGTTTTTATCTTACATGTAGGAAAATATAAATAAATTTAGAGAATACTAGTAAATCTTTCAAAAGCCTTAAATAAGATCTAGGAGTAGTTTAAATTAATTTTTGCACTTAATATTTTATAACTCTTGACAGTACAGTGAGATTGGAGTGACAGAGAGGGAGTTGAAATCAGAACAGTATTCTACTCATTGCTTCCATAAAATTTGATATTACAGATTTATTTTCATAGAAGATGATTGAGCTGAACCTACAGCTACCAGCATATAAAAAAGAGGGTAAATTTTCTTTTGCACTAAAAATAATCTTAGTCCTGCAACCATTTGCCTGGTGCATTAAACTCTGAACACAAGTTGAAGTGACTGGATATTTAACAATTTCCATGGTCCAACTCTAAAACGAATGGGGTGGATAGTGGGGAGGAGAGGCTTTGGCCCAAAATAAACATCAAAAACTAAACAGAAAACCACTGAAAATTAACTACACATTTTGAATAATTTCTCTTTCAAAATACTTTATTGAAGGAACAATGGAAATAGTGTGTGAAGCCTAACCATGTATTGTGTTGCTTTTCCAGGCTTCATCAGCAGTTTCTTGATGTTTGGAGAGCTCTGAGACCCACCCTGTGGGACTGCTTGTAATCAGTGCCTAAGACTACAGAAACGTCCGTGTGGAAGAGCCTTTCCGTGAGGGAAGTGCCCATCACAGAACTGTGGAAACTCCGTGCAGGCCTTGCAGGGCAGGAGAGCAGTTTGTGCTTCCCTTGTGCTCGTGCGTAATCTCTGCTTCTTATGCACTCCAGCACCCCTATCAGTTCCTTGTTCTCCTTCACCAGCCCCGCAGTGAAAAGGCTGCTGGGCTGGAAACAAGGAGATGAAGAGGAAAAGTGGGCAGAAAAAGCTGTTGATTCCTTGGTGAAGAAGTTAAAGAAGAAAAAAGGAGCCATGGAAGAGCTGGAGAGGGCTCTGAGCTGCCCGGGCCAGCCCAGCAAATGCGTCACGATCCCCCGTTCCTTGGACGGGCGGCTGCAGGTGTCTCACCGCAAGGGGCTCCCCCACGTCATATACTGCAGAGTGTGGCGCTGGCCCGATCTACAGTCTCACCATGAGCTGAAACCACTGGAATGTTGTGAGTTCCCCTTTGGCTCAAAACAGAAAGAAGTGTGCATCAACCCCTACCATTACCGGCGGGTGGAGACCCCAGGTAATTATGTCATCTGCAAATGATTCTATGTTAGCTCTTGCTCTGGCAGGTCTAGCCTTGGTGCATCCCACAGCTGTACTCTGAAATGTGAAAAGGCAGACTCTGTCTGATGGAAGGATCTTGAGTCCAACCCTGCCTGGTGCTATCACAGCTCTGGCAGCCAGGACTAGGGAGGAGTAAGGAGCCCCTCTCCCGCTGGGGTCTGCATCCATCGGGCCCCTGAGGGCACCCGGATCTTGTCCAAGGTGCTGAAAGCAGCTTCCTCTCCATGGACGTGGGTGCTGAATCCTCCCCGTCTGAACTGCTGGCCATTTGCATGAGGTCTGGGCACCAGCCTGGCCTCAGCATCGTGGTGAGATTTATGTATCATTGAAAACCAACAGCTGACTCATTAGCCCCCAGGAAACACTAGCTCTCTCTTTAAAGATAAGAGTGGTAGTAAGGTGGCATATTTTGCAGTGAATATGAAACCAGGTCAGTTGATTCTTTGTAAAATACCTGGTGGTCTGCTTTAAGTGGGATTTACTTACCTAAATGCATAGTTTGTGTGAAATAAATGCACCAGGTTCCCATAAAACTTTGAAATTTTCCCCTGATAATCCTCTTTAGACTGCACTAAAAACTTATGACCTCACTGAAAGATCATTTAATAGGGTATTATGTCAACAAAACAGCTGTTAAAAACTGTAGTGTTCAGTGTTGACTTTTATTGGGATCTTAGAAAGCAGGGCTGGCAAAAATCTTGAGCGGTCATCCCGTTTTCCTCTGCCCAGACTCCCAAACCAAACCAAATTACCAGGTACATTCCTGATAGATCTATTCCTAATGAGCTCTAAAAATCCTGAGTGATAAAGGCTCTACAACCTCCCCAGGCAAGTGAATCTATTGCTTTGCTATCCTTACAGTTCAAAATGATTTCTAGTGTCTAACCTAGCTTTCGCTTGCTGCCAAAAATGACAGTAATTTAATTTACTAATGGATACAGTTGGTAAGTGTATACTTTTTATTCTGCGATAACTCCTTGTCTGGCATGAACTTCACTCTGAGGTGACGTTAGGATCAGATAAGTGAACTGTGGGATGTTTCTTTTCATACAGATGAAATAAGGGGAAGACATTTGTTAACATTTGCTAAACACCAGGGGCTGTATCCTCTTCTGGTAATCCTTCCAGTGCAGCAGAGCTGTCACTGTGAAGTTGTATCCAATTTGCTGTAAACATTGTCAAAAGTTTTATATTTTACAGCTACACTGAGTACTGCTTGTTGTCAACAGTTTTCAGTGGAAAGAGCTGATCTCACGCCTTGCTAAAGTAAACTCTTCAATAATTTAAGAAAAGATGCCCATAAAATATCCCCTTTTTTTTTGTTTATTGCACATCTTTATTTGCAGGCTGCAGTCTTTAGTGTCTTCTCTTTCTTCTGGTGTAACCTTGGTGCAGTTAGTGGAGTCTTCTCAGTGCAGTAGCTGACAGCACTGAACAGTGCTGATTTCAACCCTGGTTCTCTCATCTCTTCAGTGCCAGCTAACAAACACTGCTAATGGAATAGTCCAGCAGCTGCTAAATGGCTGCCAAAGCTTGTTGTCCTGATCCTGAAACTCAGAGGCTTTCAGCTGTGGCCATGTCTGTATTGTTTGTCTGTGCAGCAGACTGGCAGTATCTCTGGTAGTAAAGTAGAAGGGGACAAGGTGCAGGTCTGGGGCTGCTGCATTGGTAACAAGATCCAGAAACAGCTTTTGCCCATGTGGACTCATATGGACTAGCAGCTCTCAGTGCAGGGGCTAGCCCACAGGAGGGACTTTGGGCACAACTTTTGACTGAATGAGATTAATGTGTTTATTTAAAACCTTGGTCAAAATGGAAAAGAAAATCTCAGGACAATACTTTATGTGAACATGTATGTTTTCACATCTGATGATTGTAATGTTGCATTAACTTATCAGGAGCAGGATCTTTGGACTTGGCCACCTTGTTTTGGAGGTGAAGGTGAGTGCAGCTGTGAGGATACAAGCTGTGCTGTGTCAGTTCTCCACAGGACCCAGGGATTGTTCTCAGGCTGTTGTATTCACCCCTACAACTCTGCTTACAGGGACAACTCAGAAGCTGAAGCTCACAGCTATAGTATATATTTGTATAGTGTAGCAAAGAGTGCAACCCACTCAGCAGCAGGAGAGAGAACTTGCACCACTGCACATGGTGCAATGCAGCTCCAGTTAGAAAGCATGCTGCAAGGAGGTGTTGGCAAGGGAAGAGGACAAATGAGCTTCATGAGAAAGTGGTAGAAGTGAGATCACCACAGAAAATGATGATTTAGGTGCTGGTCTGTTTAAACAAGAGTCCTCTTTTAACTGCAGGAAATCTGCATCTTGGCTATTGGTGATCTCAGGCTTATATGAGATTCTCTGAGTCTCATCCTCTGGAGCTAAAGAATTCACCCATTGAAGAAGACAAACATCATTTTTTATAACCCACATACCAGTATTATTTTCATAAAATCCTTTTGGGGTTAATTTCCATCACTGCAGTCTTCCTTGCTGAGACAACCACTCTATGCCCAGACCCATTAACTTTAATCCAGAACAAGTGAGTTGTGTCAAAGATGGGAGGGCCTCACCCATTCTTTGACAGCCTGGCAAATCCCTAGACATCTGTTAATAGAGTACAGCTTGAATATCAGGTCAGAGGTTCAGGGATATCATTACCTCTGCTGTGTCCTCAGCCTGCCCAGTCCATTTTAGGCTCTGCTACTGGTACTGCACAGATTGCACATGCCTTTTATTGCTGCTACAGGTATTCCTGGCAGATTTCTTCCTGGGTTTGCTGAATAGCACATGCCACTTAGAAAAAAACCCAGAAAATATTTCCTCTGTGTGTGCCATATCCCACTGCAGTGGGGTTAGGTCACCTAATCTGAAGGAGATAGGTATGTTGGTTATGCTCTGCTTCCCCCTTCATTGTTGCCTTTGAAGACCTCAGAAGTCTGGTTTGTTGTCAGCAGAAGCTGCCTCAGCCTACACCCAATTGTTTTCATGTGAGATCATTCGTATGTAAGTATTGCAAATTTGAGGGTGCACCACTGCTGTAGACAGGAGAATTTTTGACTTAGGCTAACTGACTGCTTTCATGAAGCCTGAGTGGGACTAAGATGTGATAACCTGTGAGGTGGAAGACCACCACTGTTGGCCATTTGTTTAAGAGTAGTCATGGGCACAGGGAATAGATGGATCTCACCAGAGAGTGGTCTCCAAAAGTAGTAAACTATGCAGAGATGGATTAATGTGTGAGAAATCACAATGTGGATGTTTTACCTGAAATTAAAATGAGGCAAATAAGTTTGCTTGCTAGCATCTGAAGTCAAAGGCTCTGGCCGTAGCCAGGTTCCTAGCAACAACTGTTGAAGCTAAAGGGAACAGGAGAAAGACATGAAAGGCAGTGGCAGGACTTAGGACGTGACCATATTTGTCTTCAGTTGAATAAACATCATCAACACTTCAGCATGCATAGGAGGAAGGATCCATCTCTGGTTCTTGGTGGACAATAGCAGGTAGAAGAAAAGGACCCAAATAAGTGAAGAAAATGCAGGTAATTTATGAGGACAGACAGGTCCCAACACACTCAGTTAGTCATTTTAGACCATGCCTCTAGTCACACTTCCTTCAGAGTGGTTAAGCCCCGGAGAGCGACATGTTACCAAAAGAACAAGGAGAACAAGGCCCTGGGGGTTACTCTTAGCCACAAACAAGAAAATCTCTGAATGCCTCCCCACCACAGAGGCTTTAGGCAGTCACAGAACAGTCAATGGAAAGAGTGAGTGAGGTGGCAAAAACTGCTCAGCAGAGCAGAAATTAAGAGTGCCATGGTCAGAGCTGGGAAGGAGTTCAAGGCTTGAAAATTCTTCCTGCTGAGTCACCCAAGGCAAATCAAAGGCTTTCCCTGGCAAGTGCCTTCAGATTCTCAGCTTTCATTTAGAGAAGGAGTTGAGTTCTCACAGGGCTGAAGGAAGCAGCTCCCTTAGCTGGTACCCACAGTGAGGAGTCAGCCTCTCGACACTGCACAACGTTGCTGTGCACATCTGTCCCTTGCTCAGCACCTCTGCTGAGTGCAAAGGGATCACCAGTGCCTCATTTTCGACAGCTGATGGTCAGAGCTGGCTGATTGGCAGCAGATCTGGCAAGCATCATACCAGTTTCATGGAGTTGCTGAGCAAAACTCCACAAGCAGTAAAGGAAAACTCCAGGAGCAGCAACAGCTCACAGCATGGAGTTGTTCACAGGAGCATGGGATGGGAGGAATACAGCTCACCAAAACCACAACTGCAGTGATGGTACTGGTCTTGTCCCAGTATATAGCAGTAAAAGAGTTTATTCCTCTCCACTGGCTGTGAAGAGATCCACAGGGGACTGGGCAGTGCTTGTCAGATGTGAATACTTGTATTGCCTGTATGACTCCTACCTGGATGTTTAAAGCTAAGAAGAAAACAAAATACCGAAAGAAGCGGAAATACCTTTCTCTACCAAATGACTTAAGAAAGTGGTAGCAGACTCTTCATGCCACAAATAGGGGCATATGAGAGGCAGAAGGAAAGAAAGTAGTCTCCAGAGCACCAATCCTTGTCGTGGCCAGAGGTTAGTTAGCAATGCATTGGGCCAGAGAAGCACATTATGTGCAGTGTCTTAACAGGTATCCCAGTGCCTGTGTTTCCAGGCAGTTGAGAAAATAACTTCTGCAGTAAACTCCCTGCACTCAGTCCAGTCTTCTCGATAGTTCTAGGGCTCACTTTTTCAGGTCATGGGTGACTAGTTCCCAGTGGCATATTCCAGTGGGTGGGCAGACACATTGTTTAACCCCAGCTCTACTCCAGCACGGTGCTACATCGAGCAAAAAGCTGTAAATACATTGTTGGTACCAGGCACTGTAAATGACCCAGCCCTCCCAGCAATGATGTGCATTCCAAGCAGAGTTCCTGTAGCCTCTTCTCAAGCACATGTTTTGCATTATCTATGCATTGTTTGCTTTATTCAATAGCAATTATTCCACTCTTTCATTAAGCTGGATAAATGAGTTTGCTCTAATTAAAAGTTGTTAGCTAACCTACCTAAAAAGAATTTGCCTTACCTAGACAGAACTTTTTGGCCCAAGCAACACGTTCAAACCGTATAGTCCCATCAACATTTAAAACCAAGGGTGCACAATGCTATTTGTTTCCATAAACTAGTAAGGATAGACTGGAAGATGATGTGCTGCTGGGTTTTAGGCCAGAGGAACTCTGGATGCTAAGTCAGTCAATCTAAACCTACTGAATTGTGCCTGATGCTAGAACAAGTCATCCTTCTCACAATAACTCAGATTACCTCCTTATCTTCTTTGGTGGCTCTTAGATCTGTATGATAACAACTGGGAATTCATTCCCCCTACTTGTGTTGAAAGCCTTAACAAAGATAATTAGGCATTATGTGAGGTAGTAACTCATACAGAAATTTTGAGGTACAGAATTACCCATTGTAATTGCTGCTCTCCCCACCAAGGACTATGGAAGACACAGTTAAAACCTCAGGTTGAACTCTCATATTCAAAATTTTTCAACAAGCCTCCTTGTGTTCCAGCCTAGAGACTTCTTCTTTATAGGTATCTCACTAGTCAGGATTTTCAAAATCTTAGTTCTACTCTTGCTTCTTATATGTCCAAATTCAAAGTAATTTGGATCAACTTTGGGTTTCTCAAAGGGGCAATGCTGTAAGCACTGACAGTGTGAGATGGAAGTGACAAGAGATTGTGGATAGGCAGTATCTTCTACTAGACTGATTTTTAAATGGGTTAATTTGGATTTCAGTTTTCTGACCTGCATTTTTCATGTCTTAAATACCAACCACTGACATATGCCTTCTTATGCTAGATCTTTTCTAACTATATTGCAAGAGCTAAATTAATATTGCTGCAATATTTGAATTACCATTTACATTTCCTTTTAAAGATCCCACTGTCTGTCTGGCAGCACTTTCAACTACCTGACAGTATTTTAGATCTCTGGCTTCAGGTCTATACTTCCTTTTACCCATCTGTAACATGCTGGTAGCAAAATATGCAGTGTATTGCAGAGCACTATTAATTGTTATTAAACTTGGCTGTGAATTTGGCACATCCTGGTGATAATATTTAGAAAACTCCTGACGTGTTCAGTTTTTGAAGAAGGAATAGGTAATTTTGAAAGGGAGAGATGTACCGCCTGAATTTCTGCATGTTATACCTGTGAATTTTATGGTACCTTGCTCAAGTCAAGATTCCCTATTTTGCATGTGGAACTGCTGTAACTGGCTGCACATCTGGAAAAACATCCAAGAATTCAGCTTTTTATTCTTAGAATTGGGCAGGTTTGTTACTTATCAATGACTTGTTGCAGACAGCAATATTTGAGCAGCATGGAATACGCCTCTTTTTAACTTACAAGGTATACTTTCAAAAATACATCTTTAACCATTTTTTCTGTTGTTTCTGCTTTCAGTCCTACCTCCTGTACTCGTTCCAAGACACAGCGAATTTAACCCTCACCTCAGCCTCCTTGCCAAGTTTCGAAACACCTCTCTGCACAGCGAGCCGCTGATGCCGCACAACGCCACTTACCCGGATTCCTTCCAGCATCCCCCGTGCACCCCTTTTCCACCATCCCCCAGCCACATGTTCTCCCAGTCACCTAACAGCATCAGCTACCCCAACTCACCAGAAAGCTCTTCTGGACCAGGAAGTCCCTATCAGCTCACGGGTAAGAAGGAGCTTTGAGACACCCTCACTGAGGCATTTGAGGGTCTTGCCAGGGCCTGGGGTCAGGTGACAATCCTGTGCTCCCCCCAGACTGTAGCTGCAGATTGAACTGTTGGGTAGAACAGACTTAGAATGTGATTTCTTGTGACTGTCTCTTGTATATTGTGTCTCAGTCCTTCTGACAAATGCTCAAGAGTTTGAGAACTGTAGTCAGCCCGCTCCTAGGAGTGCCTGGGTGAGATGCCATGATTACTGTGGAGGAAAAACTGAGGAGAGGAGCAGGTGTGCCAGGCCACCTTCTGTCCAAAGCTGCCCATCCAAGCTTCTGGTGCAATTCATGGAAAAGAGCAGTTGCAAGATCTAAGTTAGGGACCTAGGATGGTCAGGGTAGGAATCTTTAGAAACACCATCAAGAGACAGGATAAAATGGGGAAATCGGTGTGCAGATTTTTTTTTAAGTTTATGGCAATCCCACTGACTGTATAAATTTCAGAAATTTAAGGTGTTTAACAATCTGGCCCAACACTTGGAGAAGTCACGGCAAGTTCCTATGACTTTGGAACGTGTTCCACAGTTCTGAGATTAGCAGGTTTATGTCATTCTGATTGTTTGTGTTTTGAACTTCTGGCTTAGTACAGCTTTAATTACCTGAAAATTTAACTGTGCTTCTGCTGTTAATGCAACACAGCTAAGAGCTAATTTTAGTATCAAAACATGGTTCAGATTCCCTTCAGCACTTTAACTTTCAAAAAGTTTTAGTTTTGTCAGCTTTTTCATGAAGATGAATTCAGGTCAGAATCATGTAATTTAAGATTTTAGTGTCTCAACTATGGTCAGGTCCTTAATGATATGCATATTTAATTTTAAGTACAAGAAAGATGTTTATTTTACAGGGTGTTTGTAGCATTTGAACTTCCTTTTAACCTGAATACTTTCAACACAATGTGATGTTTTTCCTTCCCTCTTCATACATTGAATATACCTTCATTCACTTCTTCTCTAGGTCTGTATTTCTGATTAAATCATGTTTAGCAACACTGAAACATTTCATCAAGTAGTAAGACTTGTTTGTTGTCTCCAGTATTTTTCTTTCACCTCTGTGTAACTCAGCTGGATTCAGTGGAGCTGGTCCTGACAGGTAGATCAGGCCCATTCCAGCTGTGTAATGGCTCTGACTCGTGCATTTAACTGAACCTGGGACCTTGCAAAGCTACTTAATGCTGGAAGTGGCTCAACCTGAGCTTCAGTATATCACAGCATATGGCATACTGATAAGCATAATCGGCCTGTGTAGCAATCAGGGATGGAAGCAAACTAAAGCAAACTGGAGTCACATCAAGAACCTTGAGAGGGATTGCTGTGACCAAATACAGATGTCAGCAATGCAGGTTTCTGCATCTCATGGAATTGTCTGTACTCTCCCTGTAATCAGTGGAGGAAAACAGACACTGCTAGAATAAGATTTGTTGCATCTTGGTGTATATATTCAATCCACTGTGTCTGCAGGTTCCTATTTTTCTTTAGTGGGTATAAAGAGACTTAAATGTGACTGGTTTAGGAGTAGACATTAAAGTATCCATATAACCACGTGATTCTGTTATTATATGCATTTCTCTAGCTTATTTTGTCTTCCACTGTTTCTTGATTTTGTTTTACTACTTTTTGTTGGAGGGTTATGTCATCTAAGTGTTAGAAATGTCATACAGTGTATGAAATTCCTAGGTCCTGAACAGTGCTGAAATAGAATCAAATACCATGGAAGATTCAGTGGTTGCCTCATGAGATAGTTCACAGTTATCCACTCTGGGTCAAGTTGCTCCATTTTGAGGGCCAGCCAAGAGACCCCAACACAAGAGGGAATTTCAGACTGGAACCAAGTTAAGCCCTTCTTAAAGAGGCCTTTGGTTCTGCAAGCTTGTATATGGCTGTAATTTGCATATAAGCCCACAGAGTTTTTGTTCAAATGAGACAAAACAACACACTTCTAGTGCCTCTGCACTGAATGCTGACATTTTATAATATGAAAAGGAAGTCCTTTTTAATTTGGCTTTCTAAAGTCTCCAGCCTTTCTGGATAATCCCCACTATAGAGTCACCTTCAGTTTTCTAGCTCATGTTGCTGTAAATGAAACAAATCAGGAGGTGAGCAGTTGTGACTTGATACTTTTTCTCCTGATGTTTTTATGACATCTATTGCTCTTTGATGGGAGAGTGAACAAATCAGGAGATGGAGAGACTTCCCTTGTAGGACAGAGGAAAAAAGAATAAGTCTGGAGGCAGTTTTGCCAAATCTGATTTCTGTAGTTTTCTATAGACTTTTTTTACAGATTATGAAGAAATAGAGCTTTCTCCCAGAGGATCAAATAAAGTTAGCTTCTGCTCTTAAATCATCCTTCTCAAGTTTTAAATTAAAGAGAGAATTCTGAAAATAACAGATGAAATTGCATTATTTTCTTAGGGTAACAACTGATGCTAACAGAGAACCTGGTTTTACACAGGTCTAGGCCTGAGGCACTGTTGTGACCATCCCTCTCTCTTTCAAGTGCTGCATGTCCAACATGACAGCTTCTCCTTCCCACCTTTGCTGAACATGCAGTGGTCTTAATCTAGAGACTATAGGGAGGTCAGATTCAGGTTTGTGCTTTTTCCAGTCTTCTCAAGCCAAACAATGTTGAAGTAGTAAAATATTCACCAGGAAAAAAAAAAAAACAGGAGGAATTTATCAGCATACTGACTTAGGTGTCTTTCTTCATTTCTTTCTCCTTTCTTTTTTCTTTCTTTCTGTAGTGGAAACTCCACCTCCACCTTACCATGCAAGAGAACCCCCAGGAATCCACAATGGACGCTCAATGGATGCAATAGCTGAAAGTCAACTAGTGCTGTCTTTGCCCAATGGAGGTAAATCTGCCGATGGAGAAGCTGAAAGTAAATAACCCTTTGTACTATTCTTTAAATAGCATCTGTTAAGAAAAAAAATGTTATTTGCACAAGAAGTTTTAGTGATCTGTAATAATAAGTTTCAGGTAGTTTTGCAGTAGGGCTGTGTGCTAGACCCATCCATTAGCTAGCAGGATAGGTTGATATAATATTTCCATGAATTATGTTCAGAGTTACAGAGTTTAAGCCTTATTTACATTCATGAACTATTACAGTTAAAAAGCTGTTAATGAAAGCAAACATTGTTATCTACATTGTAAAGATAAACATATCAAATCAAGGATGGTGAGGCAATATAATACACAAAAGCATTATCAATATCAGAACGCATTTCTTTATCACCTTCAGCTCTAGGTTTCAAGTACTTTAAAGCCATATGCTAGGGACCCTTTTACTGCCATCTTTGTATTAATGTTACATTACTGGCTGGCTAGAAAAGAAAAGGACATGTTCTAGTGGAGTACAAAGATATTTTGACAGAAGACCAAAGTCTGTGTCATCTTATGAGAATTCTTTAGTGGGAGAGGCATTAATGGTCAAAGAAGGGTCTGGGGTCCTGCTTGCAACCCTCAAAGCAACTTGATGACCTCCCTAGCACGGCCTCTGCTGCCTTTGGGCTAGTGCTGGCTAGTACTGATGCTCCCACCATTCAGAGCCCATTGCTGCAGAGCATGAGGGGGAAATGGAGTTCCTCTACTGGATTTTGCTTTGGCTTCCTGCTACTGCAAAGGAAAAATCACCATTGTTCTTCTAGTCCATCATATTGTGTTCCTAAAGAAATGTTATTTCTAGAATGATGACTGAATTCTGCACACACATGCACATTAAAAAAATATTTCCAGCCTTCTGAACCAGCGAGGAGTGTGTATGTAGCATGGAACTGGAGCAGAAGGAATGTGAGGGGATAGTGCTAATTACAGATGGATACTGTTATTATATTTGGGAGGGCTGAAATAACGATATAAGACTCCAATCTTCTTGGAGGGCATATAGCAACATTTATTAAAAGGCCCATCCTTTTTATACAGTGTTCAGAAGCAATGAAACATGATTGGTCATTCAGGCCAACACCTTTTCATAAACATCTTTGCAAGTAAACAAGTTGCAAAAACAGCAGGTGCAGAGATTAGAAATTGTTTGGAATGTCTTCCTCCAGAGCAAGGCATGGGAAAGTCTGTCTGACTTGCTTTTCCAGGTTCTGCTGCTGCCTGATGCCTAAAAATTTCTCTGTCAGCATCCACAGATGGGGACACAGAATGGCCGGATAATAACAATTGTCAGACACCAATACTTTTAAATAAATTGTCAAGCTCGTTTAATCTCTTTATCACAGCCTACCATCCCTGATCACTATGCTAGTGAATATTAGTTGGAAGTTTATTAGAGGTTATGCACAGAGGTGCTCTGGGGCAGGCAGGCTCACATGCCTGTGGTGAGCAGGCAGGATAAAGTTTCCTACTAATTCCTGTAGGACAAATGAGGCTCAGAGATTCTGTTACATTTTTGAGCCTTTCTCTGTCTCTGACTTAGAAAACCTGGGCAGGGATAGATCCAAAAGAAATGACCTTGCTGACATTTCTGCTTACAGTCTCACATGGAAGCGGAAAGCTTGAAAGTGTGTAAAAATTGGAGTGATTTATTACTTCTGAACTACAGAGTTTGGTATTAGGCTGAAGGCCTAATACCAAAAACTTGGCTCAGCTTTGACTTGCTTTGAGCCCATCTGTCATCCCTATCTCCTGCTGGTGTGCAGAGCAGATGTATCCCTTACTATTTTCAGTGTATAGTTTGGGCCTCAGTTCAGTGAGGAATGTCAGTGTGGTTGATTTAATGCAGTGAAGTTTCCACTTTTAGGAAGAAGTGGGGCTCCTCAGAGGCTTAGAGTTAAGCTGGTGCACTAACCTTCTGCATGTTTGGGACTTCAGTCATAAAATCAAGCAGTGGAAGCTTCTGTTGGGATAAAGTATGACACAAGTGACTGTTCAGATAAAGAGATAGGGGATCTGAGAGTGGGGGGGAATGAAAGAAAACAGAGAAAGATGGCTTAAAATATTGCTGAAACCTGAGCAGCTGCTTAACTTTATTTCCTACAGACTTTCGGCCTGTTTGTTATGAGGAACCCCAACACTGGTGCTCAGTTGCCTACTATGAACTCAACAACCGGGTAGGGGAGACTTTCCAGGCCTCCTCTCGAAGTATCCTGATAGATGGATTTACAGATCCTTCAAATAACAAAAACAGGTTCTGCCTGGGTCTGCTCTCAAATGTAAACCGCAATTCTACTATAGAAAACACCAGGAGACACATAGGAAAAGGTAAGAGGAAATCCCCTCTCCTCAGGAATAATATTCAGAGCTCAGAAAATCCATGCATTGCATTAACAAACCTAGCTGATTCATCAGACGTGCTGGCCTTAAAATCAAACATTACTTCTGAAATAGAAGAAAAACAGAGGATTCTTTTCTGACTGGATAACAATCAGCAGAGTAACTCCTCACAAAGGCTATTTACTTGGCCAGCAAAGAGAAAAATGTTGTTTATAGTTGTGTGTTCTAATTTAGCAGTATGTATTTTCATTTTATTTATTAGAGCTTCTGGCAACTGGGAATATTGCCATTGAAATGCCACTAAAAGGATAATTGCTGGTGCCTCCGGGCTGCTTCTCCTCCCACCAAATAACAAAGGGAGATGGATGAAACACTTAGTAGCTGAGTTACTTAGCTGAAGAACTCTGGTAGAATTGTATTTGTAGCTTCTCCCCCACCCTCGCCCTGCCAGTCTGATTCCCAGCTTTGTCAGATTTTCACTAGCAAAACTGAGGTTATTATTCTCCCACCAGTGGTTGCTGGTGCAGCTCTGTATGCTCCATCTCTGGTGTACAGATGCCCTCAGCATGCAGTGTGACACTGCTGGTGCCGAGTGTGAGGAGACTACACCTGGACACGCATGGCCACACACACTCCATCCCAGCTCCCCAGGGCTGTGTAGGGTTTGGTATTCTCCCAGGACTTACTGTTGTTTGTGGTGGTGAGTCAGAAGCCCTCTGCCAGCCACTTCTCCATGCAGATGAAGCTTTGCCTGTTCTGGTATATCCAGTCTAGACTCATTATCTTGCCAACCCAGCCTCTCACCAGTAGCTGCCTGGGAATGCATTTCCCACTGGGCTAATTAACTCTAATTGTTCCACTCCTATTATCTTGTCAACCTCACCTCATTTCCCAGGCCTAGAGCAATATTTTAATTGGCTCTTGATAGTCTAGTGTTGAATGACTGAATAGGAGGAAGCTCTGAGACAAATGTGGTACAGTTTTTGCAAACAGCAGTGAACCTGAGGGCCGGAGCGGGCAATGTTGTGCTCAGGTTGTGCGCTTTTCCCCGGAATGGAAAACGCTCATGTTGCAGATGCTACAAGTGTGGGCCATAGTGGAGAATTGTGCAGAGTGCAAATGTGTTGTACATCTAGTTCTAACTTACTTAGAAAATAAAGCAAGGCTTTACATGCTATCAGTGTAAGCTGTCAGAGGGATGTAGATCAAAGATGAGCCTGGCCCTAAAAGAGGAATGACAGAAGATCCCAGCTGTCATTTGGCAATGTTACAGCCTGTGACTTTCTGCCCCAAAAAACGAAGAGACAGAACAGAAATAAGGTTAGGTAAATGCTAATGGTCTTTATCCATTTAAATGTGAAGATCAGTCTTAATTGATTAAAAGTCCTTTAAAGTCCTACACTAGGAATGTGCCCAAGGGAAGGGAGCAGGTTGCCCAGAGGAGGTTAATATATCACAGAGCCTTAATTTTACTGCTCTTCCCTGTTTATGCAAATCCTAAAAAAACATACAGAAGTGGAATACAAGTGGCACTAGTGCAGGCCTGCAGAAGAGCACAGAGCAGCTCCAGAAGGGTTTAGTTCAAAGGCATGGTGGACAGATGAAAGCTGCTGAAATGGATACAATTGTCTCATGTTAACACGGGAGAAAAAAGAGTGAGTAAACAAGATTAGCTCAGTAGGATAAGGATATGTGATTGAATTGTCATCTAGTGTATCAGCGTTAAACCATTTCCTGGAAATACCACATCAAAGCTAAAAACAATCCAGAACACAATGCAACATCTACAAGCAATTGGACCTGTTTCAGCAGTCAGACTTCAAGGACAAAAAAGGAACTTTTGACGAGTGTCAAAAAGATGTGGATGCTTGGAGACTGCTGAATTTTCAGTTTCTGCAATGAGCAATGAAATATCACCAAAACCTTTGATTTGATCATCTACAAATATGTATTTAGCTGCTTGGTTTCCTTTAGGGTGCTTTCCTCTGGTGAATGAATACTAGAATAATAGGAATACACAGTTATTAGTGTTTTATTTATTGCTTTTAAAAATTTCACAAGAAAAAAACAATTTGTAACCTCTGCTTTCAGAAGTGATATTGATGTTTTTGTTACTGTAGCACAATATTTGGGCAATACCTTTGAAAGCATTCATTTTTTTTCAGAAAATGGGTTACTTCATATTTTTGAAAACCCAGCCTTTAAAATTTTTCACCTTAGCATCCCCTGTGGTGACCCTAAACCAGTATCTACACCTAAAGGTTTGAAATGTGGTGCACACTTACGTCCTTATTCTTCTCTCCCTGCCTTCTGTTCTCACTTCATCTGATTATTTCAGAAAGCTATATGGACTCCATCAAGGTCCTTTCTGTCTTTCCCTTTTATCCTTTCCCATGGGAAGGAAGGTCGAGTGGTAACAGTCCCAGTGTGCAGCGCCTGGGAGTGCCTGGTGCAGCTGGAGCAGATCTTTCCTGTGGCTGCTGCTCCCAGTGCAGCACCAGAGTGTGCTCCGAGCCACACCCCTGCCACTCGCAGCCCATTTCACATCTTGTGGGTGCTCAGAAGTCAAGTGATGGCTTGAAGACTGACCTTAGGGTTGCCATCTGAGTCAGTCTGGAAGACTATGGGAGAGTGTATTTTTCCCAGATTCTTATCCCACTCAACCTGCTTTCCCCCGTGCCATTCCCACTTCTGTATAGAGGCTGGTGTTGTCCTGAGGATGTGCTGCCGCCCCTTGTTGTTTTGACTGCAGAATGATGAACAGACTGGGAATATGTAACCAGTCTTAGTTTGTGTGAAAGACACCAGGAGTAAAACTAATTACAGCTGCATTATTAAAGCACAGTTACCAGTAGCTTTGCAGGCAGTCTGCTGAGGCGCTGTGAACATTTGTGTGTTTGAAGGGCACACCTAACATTAAAGAGGAGGATTTTGTTTTTATTTAGTGGTGGTTTTTACAAGAAAAAAGAACTGAGTTCTTCCACCTCTCTTGGCCATGGGAAGGGTTTATTTCCCCTAATCTAGCCATGGGAAGGGTGACTGCCTGGGTATTTTCACCCAACCCTTCAGGTTGTGGCTTCATGCTCACATTCAAGCAGTCAGGGTCCTCATTGCCACACTTGCACTGATCTCAAAATATCACACTGAAAAGTTTTGGTTT
Organism: Cisticola juncidis; assembly: GCA_013400215.1. Taxonomy (NCBI): domain Eukaryota; kingdom Metazoa; phylum Chordata; class Aves; order Passeriformes; family Cisticolidae; genus Cisticola; species Cisticola juncidis. The sequence continues at coordinate 193,860 of VXBR01011561.1, read as the reverse complement.
GTTTGCTTTTACTTTTATTAGTTGGTTCAGTTCCTCAGCCTGGACAGCAGCCCAATGCTCAGCTGTTGCTGCCAGCATGAAAGCAGGTGTGCCAGCAGGGGCAGGGAATGGGAGAGCCTTTTCAGCACCTGCACAGACTTCCATGGCTTTAAGCTGGCTCTGAGTCTGCACTCTGTAGCAAATGGAGTGAATCATCTGGCCACAGTGCCTCTCTCCATCTATCAGCCAGAGAAGGCATCTACACAGTTATCATTTTACAGATGATCCCCAACTTCAAGGTTGCTGAATTAGGCTAAGATAAATTCTCCCACCAATTCAGTTATGTTTTCATTCAAGCAAATATCCTTGGAAGATCAGAGTCTTTGAAGGGATAGAAGTGCTTCCGCCCTAATTTCCTCAAGTCGCAGTCAAAATTTGAGTCAGTATTGGTAAGTCACTTGGGCACTGAAAAGTTCAGAAGAAAATCAGTCATTTTCTTGCTAAAGGTCACTTGGAACAGGATCTGATGAGTAAATCACTTCATGTAAATGCAAATACATGGTTTTGATGTGGCAGATAAAGAAAATACAGAAAAGCTATTTTAAATACACGCCATGCTGTTTTAAATGTATGACTAGGATCCTGTAGTAAAACAACAGTGTATAGTGAAGTGAGTCTTGGCAAGAATGTATTTGCTCAACAGCAAAAACACATTTAGCTGTGTAATGTGTTACTGATTTTTCAGTTCTTGGATAGTTTTGATTGATGTTTAGGATATGGTTGGCATGTGTTTGATGTTTATGTATGTGTATTTTGTCATTAAGTCCTGTGCTGTTGGGTAAAAGCAAAGCAACCTGCACTGAGAAACAAAGTTCCTAGAAGGATCCTGGGCTTGTATGCGCAAACCAGTAAAATAATTAGTTACTGGCATAAAATGTGTTGTGAACAATGGATAAATAATACGTGTTTGTTTGCTTTTTCAAGGTGTTCATCTTTACTACGTCGGTGGGGAGGTTTATGCTGAATGTGTCAGTGACAGCAGCATTTTTGTGCAAAGCCGCAACTGTAACTACCAGCATGGTTTCCACCCAGCCACGGTCTGCAAGATCCCCAGTGGCTGCAGCCTCAAGATCTTCAACAACCAGCTCTTTGCCCAGCTGCTTGCTCAGTCGGTCAATCACGGGTTTGAAGTGGTGTATGAGCTGACCAAGATGTGTACTATTCGAATGAGCTTTGTTAAAGTAAGGATTCTTTGCTTTCTCTTGCATCCTTGCTAGCTTTGGTGCAAAACTAGATCCCATCAAATCCGTTCCAAGGGAGGATGTAGATACTCAACTTTCAAATACCAATTCACACTGCCTGTTTTCCAGTACTGCCTTAAACTTATAGGTGCTCAAAATCAATAGCTTTTGTGGTCAACCTGAAAATCTCTTAGGTTACAAAATTTAGGTGTTCCACAGGCTCTTTGGAAAACAGGCACAGAATGCATAGTGGTGTTCCCCATGAACTGATCATTCAAAAAGCTCAACTCAGAAGGGCTTAGCAACATACAAATGTTGCAGCATGTATCTTAGGCAGTTGTGATCTGTCCTGTTGTTACTGGTTTGCAACAGAGCTTGATAAAGGCATTGTTATGAAAATAATGTCCTTATATATTTAGGCTAATTTACAGTCTCACCAGTACCATAGACTGGTAGATATTGTTTCAATCAAGAAACACTGGGTCCTATTTCATCCCTCACGGAGCTTGCAGAGAGAATTGTTGTTATTTGCCACCTGCCTGATCTCTGACAAACACTGTCTTACTTTCTGATAACATTTACTCTGGCCAGCCACATAATCAGAAGGGCTTCTTGCAAGCAGAACAGAAAACACAAAAGAACATTTGACCTTCCCCGTGGTTATTTGGAAGAGACAGGAGGCCACCAAAGCCATTACTCTTCTAAAGTCCTTCATATCTAAACTTCACAGTCTAACTGCTCTGTGGGAAATCTATCAGTCTTTGTGGGACTTTCTGAACAGCCTTCTCACCAGAATGAGATCTCTCAACTCCTTTTAGCATTTAGGATTTATTTACATGCCTATTATAGCATCTAACCCTCAAAGAATGACGAGTGTTTTGAGATAGTTTCCAGATGATGCTAGACCAGTTTTTCATAGTGGGGAGAGCTGGCAGCAATGTTCAGCCTGCAATCTAGAGCAGTTGCACCATTACAAGCCTGTGGTCCTTCTAGGTACCATAAAAATGGTTTGAGTGTGATCCTTTGTCTTGCAGATTTGTTTATATACAAATGACTGAACTGAGATGATTGAATTCACATCTAAGATACCAAAAAGTACTTGAGGCTTGAGTCCATTTTCCTTAAGTTCTATAGATCCAATAAGTTAAGTCATACATATCTTTCTGGTCTAACTTTTTCTAGCCATCCTTGGGAACCCATCTTCTTAAGTCTTCAAAGATCATTAAGAGTGCCCTGTAACCTCTCCCAAGAGTCCAAGCCAAATCTCCATGCCCATGTCCATGCTGTTTCTTTGTTCTTGGGAGGAAACTGGTATCTTGTTCACATACAAGGATTAGGGCAAAAGGAAGAATGCAAGAAACCCAACAAACAGCATTTTCCTTAATGGAAAGCATGAATGGGCATGTTGTTTGTAAAAGCAGTGTAGCCAGTTACGCCATATTTTCATTATCTCAGTGATTCAGGGCAAGCTCTTTGATGTGTTATCTGCCTCCATGCCCAGCATGGCAGCAGAAATGGTGGTGTTGATGCACTATATAATGCTGCTGCCATATTATCACCTTGCTTTGTTGAAATAATAGCAGCTATTATTGTGCCTCAGGCACCAGAGGACCAGTGCAAGAAGTTATTTTGAACTCTTTCCCATGGCGTCTGGAAAATTTCTATGCAAATCTCCTCTAGGCTCTTTCTTCCTGCTCTGCAAATACGCTTTCCTGTATTCAATCTTCCCAAAATATTTTCCTGCCCAGGAGTGAGCCCTCGTGTGTTCAGTCTGGGGTCAGGAGTGACCCTGGGTGTTGGGGATGCAGTGCCCAGAGGGGCCTGTTGTCTGTCAGAGCCTCAGTCCTTGTGTGCAGGGCAGTGCTGTGGCTTCTCTGCTGACTCATGTCCAGATCCTGCTGGGCATCTACAGCCCAAAGGGCTGGAGACCCTGCCTCTGACCCCACCAGTGCTTGAGCTACCAGCTGGGAGGCCGGGATGGGTAGGGACCAAGACATGAGAAACTTGCCAGGACTGTGCCATCTTCTGTATGCAGGGCATGGGACAGAGGGAGGTGAAGGTCTTGTCCCCTCTGATCCCCTTTGTGTGCCCTCAGAGCAGATGAGAGGAGCTCAAATGTGGGTGTATCATCAGTGAGAGCAGTTTCCATCCACTGAGAACTGCTGATAACCAAAGCAGGATGGCTCTTGCCACCTCTCCACAGCTGTGGCAGCTGAAGCACAAAAAGAAGAGATGAAGAGTTTCAAGCCAAGGTCTGAACCCAGGACAATCTCTCCCATGTTTCCCCAGGTCTTAGGGCTAATGGGAATACCCAGACTTGAAAGCTCAACACTCTGGGACATGGAGCTGAGGCTGGAGAGAGCTGTTGCCCACAGGAGGTGGGAAGTGTTGGCAGGAGCAGCAGGACCCGTGGTGGTACTGGTATCCTGTTTTTCCACCGTCTGTGGAAAACACCACTGCAGCTTTGAAAGTTGTACTCACTTTATTCCCTTGTTGAGAGAACTCCAGCTCTGGGCTCCTCTCAGTCCTGGGGTGAAGGAGGCTACCTGCAGCCCAAGGGTGATGATATACAGGGAACACCGGGGTCCTTGCCCTCCTGGCATTTCCTCTGGGGGTGCTCCAGCCAGAGACAGCATCACTGGGAGTGTTTGGGAGTTGCCAGCAGAGGGAGATGGCCAGCCACCTGCCAGGCTCCCCAAATCTGGCACATTGTGCTTGAATCCTGTTATTGCTGTTCCTCTGGATTTTCTGTCCTGCCTGTCAGCAAGGTGTGCCAGCTCCTCTGGCACTTGCTCTCCTGGCTGTATGTCTTCACTGCAGTTGAGTACTTGTGACTTCACCATCTCATAGGTCTGACTGTGCTGGCATTTATGCAAACATTTATAGAACATCAGTCCGAGACTTTGTGAACACAGGCTCTTTCTAGTCTGATAAATGTTCTGCAGTTCAGAAAAATGCTGCCTGATTGGAAGTACTCTTTGGGCTTTGGTGAGTCCATATCTTACTCTTCTGCTTCCTTTTACCTTTTCTTCATTAATTAGCATAGATTTTATCCAGACCACTTATGGTGACATCTCATTTTAGTGTTGATCCTAGTTTTCCAGCTATCATCTAAAGAAGTGGCTGCTCTGGCAGCCTCAGTTGTCTGAGCTGCTCAGCAGTCTAAAATTTTGATGACTTTGGCAGCCATTGGGCTTAATATGCTTTCATGTTCTTTTCTGAAGAAAAGAATACCAACCTTGCCTATCATATGCCTGCCTATCATAGTGACAGGTATGACTCAGAGCCCGATCAGCATCCCACAAATGAAGATCCTCACCCTGTAGTGGGACCATGTTTTGCACATTGCCCTATGGAAATCTGAGTTCAGTTCTGCCACTGAGACAGCTGGTGAGCTGTGACTCGCATGTCTTGTGTTGCTGTGACGTCAGGCTGCCTGCCTAGTGCCGCTTAGACACTGTGCCTGCTTGGATCATAGCATATGCTGACTTGGAAGGGATTCATCAGGATCACCAAGTCCAGCTCCTGGCCCTGCACAGCACCAAGAGCCACACCCATGAGCATGGTCTGAACGCTTCTGGAACTCTGTCAGGCTTGGTGCTGTGACCGCTTCTCTGAGAAGGAAGGATGTGCCCAACCACCCTCTAGGAGAAAAGGCTTTTCCTAACTTAAACCTGCTCTTTGAAGCATAGGAACTTCAGGTTTTCTTTTCTCTCTGCTAGCACCCCATCCCTTTCTTCTCTGATGCTTCATATCCCTTATCTTCCCCAAGAGAGCTGGAGAAATTACTGCAGGACTTCCCATAGCAGACAGCCAGGAATTCTTCTTGGGAAAGAGGCCATGTTCAAGGACAGAAAACCTGTGGAAAATATTTATACATAGGCTAACTATGGTACATAGGAACTGCTGGAATTTTCCAGAGGTTTTTCTATACTTAGAAATTGTAAGGTCTTAGACTCACAGGATGAATCTCTACCAATACATGAAGCAGTGCCCAGGACCATTCCTAGTTCTTTTAATGAAAGAGGCTGGCCTGCTCTGTGTTGGTGCCAGACAGCAGGCTGCCAGACTTTCCTGGGCATGTCCCTGGGGTGCAAACAACAGGGACCATTCCCCATGGACTGTTTGCAGGCAGCCAAGCTTGGAAACAGGCCTTTCCATGCCAGTTGTTCTCAGCACCTGGAAGTGTGACTGAGATTTTTAATTTAATAGCATTGAGTCCCTGGTAATTATGATAATAGTGACATTAAAAAGGAGCTAAGTTTCTATAGAAGATTATCCCTAGGATAAAGCATTAAATCTTGGGAACTTGGGTGGTGGACTATCTGTAGTTGTGTTCTATTATCAGCACTGGAGTTGTGATTTAATGCTTTGGATGTTTTTCAAAAAAATCCACCTCACTTTTTGGTCCTTTTATAGGGCTGGGGAGCAGAGTACCATCGCCAAGATGTTACAAGCACGCCCTGCTGGATTGAGATCCACCTGCATGGACCATTGCAATGGCTGGATAAGGTGCTGACACAGATGGGCTCACCTCACAACCCCATCTCCTCAGTCTCTTAAGAATCATCTCTAGAATTCCCTTAGGGTGGATGCTATTGCAGGCAGTGGCTTATAGAATTCCCATGAACAGAAGCTTCTATATGTAGATGTATGTAGATGTAAATATATCTATACATAGTCTACTCTTTTTTTTTCTTTCATTTTGTGGTTTCTAGTTACTCTGATGCCAGTACAGTAAGTTTAGAAATTCGGGTATAGCATATCTGTTCTCTAGTACAAAATAAGCCAAATTCCTGCAAAAGTGTCAAACATTTCCTGTGAGCATCTTCATTCCCCAGCCAAGCCAGTAAACGGTGCAAATTCCCAGCACTTTCACGTGGGTTCAGAAACCTGGCTGTAGCTGTTCCTAGTAGGTGAAATTCACCCCTCTGCAGGCAACCAAAGTCAGATCTCTGTGCCATTTATATTCATCTTACATCCTGATTTCAAGTCCAGAAGAGGTGCACTGGATTTATGCAGAGATGATTTTTATCTAGTGAACTGAAGGACTAAACTGCAATTCCAGTCTGTCTCCCTACTGCAAAGCGCGATGGGACAACAAATCCTTTGAAGAGCTGAGGCACACCCAGCTCTCCTGGGACTTGGCAGAAGGAGGGAGCCCTCGGACACATTCAGCACAGGAACCTTATCTCAGAGCATTCTGGACAACCTGAGTAGTCTGATAGTATTAACAGAGTAGAGTACGGTACTGCTGCACTGCAAAGCAGCAAGCTCTTTAAGAAGAAAATAATAATTGAAATATAATGCCCATGAGTTAAAAAAACTAATTACCTTCCAGTGCATTTTTGCAAAGTGCATACATACATGCCTACGTGTCTGGCATGTAAACTGGATCCTATCCGTTCTACAGTACTGATCTAGTTTGTTTTCAAGTTAGGACTGCCTGTATTTAGACTGCTGTGCTGATATCTAGGGTACACCTAAAAGGGACTTGAACTGTGATTCAGAAAAGGGAAATTAAGTGTGCATTGAAGAAGCAGTTAATTACTTTATCATTCATCTTGGGAACAGAAAGCCCACCGCTCAAAGGATGCAATGAGGAGATGGGAGTCAGCCATGTCCATCCCTTGTACTGGGCCAGTCCTCGGGGTCTGACTGAGAGGGCTTCTCTGCCAGTCACTCCATACAGCCCCATGGATGGTGTCTTATCTTAGGTACAGGCTTCTTTGTTTGCTGAGCTTTTGCCTTGCCTGCAGGGATGGTGAGGCAGTGTAAGCTACAAACAAGTGAAGAGTGAATCTATGTGCAGAACCTTGTCTGTGTTCCTTCTGTAAGCAGGGAAACCTATTGACCATACCTTAATCCCATCCTTGCAATGCTGTTCACTTAGAAACCTTTCCTGAGAAGTCAGGTGAAACTCTTACTACGTTTTGATGGTCTTTCCTTTTGCTGAAAGAGTCGAGTATTATTTCTTTCCAGGCATAACAGTCCACTGAAAATTGTTTTTATTTGAGGGTCAGAAAGTGTGATAATATCTCCAATATCATTCCTGCATAGAACACAGTAGAACTATTGGTGGAAAAAAATGTTTTTCAAAATATTTGTTTTCTTCTCACACAATATCTGGTGCCACACATTTTGCTGCATAATTAGAAGAGGACACCTGAACTCCTTAGCTGTATCACACATGAAAAAGGAAATAACTTTCACTGGAAAGACAGTGAGTAAACTAACAGTGTTACTTCATTTCAATGCATCTTCAGCTGCCTGCAGCATTAGCAGGGCACAGAAGGATAAATTGTTGTTTGAGCTGTAATGGGAAGTTGTATAGGAAATTTGTAAATGTGAAGAACCCTATTCTGTCACCATTTGACGTCAGCAGTGTCACTGTGATATAGGAAAAACTTTACAGTCTCTTGCAGAAATGAAATCCAATAATAATAATGATAATAATAGTAGTAGTAATAATAATATACAGAAATTCCAGGTGTGCCATTTATTATTTAGCAGACTTTAGAGACATCAGTTTGGAAAAATGCATTTTCCTCACCTCCCTCTGTCATAAGTGATCAGATACTGGTAATGATTTTTAGCATGTTCATTGCCCCTCTTCTCCAGTTGCACCTTTGCTCCAGGTTGAGCGCCTTTTTGATTTTGCTCATTCTTTTTTTTTTTTTTTTTTTTAGCAACTAAAGACAGAGGAAATCACCTCTGCTGTCCAGGATTTAGCTGTGTTCCTTATCCCAGATTCTTCCTTGCCTTTTAGGCTGAAACCTCCTTCCCTTTTAATATAGAGAGAAGCCTAGGAGTTCCTTTTAGACATTCCCAACATAGGCATCTTCCTCAAAGAGAACAAAAGGAAATGTTCTGAGGTGCATCTGCTCTTGGGCAGCTCCAGAACTGTTTTCTGTCGATGCTGCGCAGTAAAACTGGATGGCCAGTGAAGAGAAGCAGCTTCCTCTGGGGCATTATTTGTTTCATAACAAAGTATTTCAAGCAGGTGAAATATACTGCACTCTGAGCATGCTTGTGCCTCCCCACTGAGTTTAGGGGAACTTGGGGTCACTCAAATGCAGACTGCTACATTGTATGTATCAAAAACCAGATGAGGGGAACTCTAATGAAGATGTGGTGACTTTCCCAGCCTCGTAATGATGCTTGCTCAGTAAGTGTTTGTTTGGCTTAAATAGAAGTTGGTAAATTCAGCACAGTTTTTCCTTTCCTTTATGTCTACCTTTATAGAAATCATTTTACAAATAGGATTTAGCTTCCATGCAGTCCATACATGCAGTACATCTCATTTAAGGCAGTCACCTTAATACTGCCTTACTAGTAAGAAAAGAGGCATTTCTGGAGCATTATTCTTCTGACCCATTTAAAACACCTGTATTAGGATGAGATTAATTTCAGCAAATCTCACTTTTTGCTGAAAAACACTGTGTCAGTTGTTTCACATTTTGGTGGTTTCTGGGGGCTTAGCCCACTGTGCTGTGCAAATACACAGACAGCTCCTCCCCAAAGCCCACACTACATAGGAGGAGTGACCCCTTGCCCAGATGAAGAGATAAAAAGGCTAATAAACCTTTTCTTTTTGATCAAAGTTTCTTTTACAGGCTTCTCTAGTATATGTGAATTGAAATTGGTTAAAAATTCAGGTTTATTACAATTTACAGTAATATAACTTTGTATCTCTAGTGTCTTCCCTAGTTTGGAAGGAGATCATTTCTTCTGAAAGGTCTTCACAAACCTTTAAATCTGTAACCAATTTGAGGTCATTATAAATGTACTACTCATTAATACTCAAGCTTTGGAGATAGTCTTCTTGAGAGATTTAAAACCACTTACAGAAAGACTACTTAGTTGAAGGCAAATTTTAATTTCTTTTTTTTTTTTTGAGTCATCAACAGTTCATAGCCTCTTAAAAGTTTCTGTGGAAGAGTACCATGCATCAGCAGGCAGTGGTGGGAGTCTAATGGGGCAGAGGCATAAAGCACATTCAGCATGGTATGCAGACCACTTGTTTTCCTATTAAATAGTCGAGAGAAGATGACTTTAGCTGCTGCCAGTTCTTCAGCAGCACCAGTATTAATGTGCTATTTGCATCCAGAGGTGCCAGGAGCAGATCTCGCACCCTGACTACCTGGAGCCTTTCCATGGCACTGCTGCTTGGGTGGCTCAGTCCCATCCCCTTGCCCTGGAAAAGCTGCCCAGGTACGGCACAGCAGTGGCTGTAGCATTGCAAGGTGCAGCATGTGCTTTCCCTCCCCATCAGTGGCTGTTCCACCAACGCCTTCACTCCTCATCAGAATGCTTTGCCGAGCTCACTCTGAATCATAATGTATCACAAACATAAAGGGGAACTGTAGCATCAGCTGGAGTTGAGGAAAACCCTTCCATGCGTCCATCAGATACTGTGTCAACACTTCCACCTCCCTGAGCAGCCTTCTCCAAGCAGTCTCTGTCTGGAGCAGGGTGTCAGACTTGATGCCATGGTGAGATCCCTTCCAGTATGCATTATCCTCTGGGTCTTTGTGGAAATTCAGTGATAACTGGTTGCCACAGGAAGGAGCTCTCTGTTAGCAGCAGTTTCAGGATGCAGCATGTTTCTCCTTAGCTATTTTGTATTCGTGTTCCCTCAGCATAAAATCAGCACTCCAAACATCTTTTGCTGTAAACATCATCTTCACCACACCCCTTTTAAAATGCAGAAAACAAGGCATTTGTGACTGTAACCTTATCTAATCTGCCCTTGTTCTTCCTGGCTTACAACACCCACCTTTGTCTATCAGCTCTGCAAATCAATCTCATCAGTGACTAAGGAGCTGCACAAACAGCTGGATTTACAGAGGCAGCTCAGGCAGAGACTTTGCTTCATTACTGCATGGAAACAATTAATAATAAAAAAGCCTGATCAATTTAGGGACTTTAAAGGGCTATCAAGTATAAGTCTAATTTTTTTGAACCAAGACTGCTCTGGTGCAACTATAACTTTTAGGAATACTTTAGCACTACATGGTGTTTAGCAAAGGAAAAAAAATTACATCCTCTGTACTATTCACCTCTTCCCCTGGCTCCCCATAACCTAACTTAGTATAACCAAAACCAACAACCAAAAACAACAACAACAACAAAAAAAAAAAGATCAATGAGTCATAAGGTAGAGTCATTAAATACCATTTTTCAAAGTTGAGAAGTGCTGCCCAAAATGTAGATTAATATCACAAGAAGGCCATGTAGTTATAGGACAAGTGAGAAATGGCTTTAACTGAAAGAGAGTAGTTTTAGTTAAAATACTAGCAGAAAATCTTTATTGTGAGGGTGAGAGACACTGGCACAGGAAAAGCTGTCCCAGAGAAGTTGTGGATGCCCCATCCCTGGAAGTGTTCAAGGCTAGGTTGGATAGGGCTTTGAGTAACCTGGTCTACAGGAGTGTGTCCCTGCCCATGGCAGGAGGTTGGGACTCTTGATGATCTCTAAAGGTCACTTCCAACCCAAACTATTTGATGATGATCATGTCCCAGTGCCTGCCAAGCCAGAAGCAGGACTTCCTTGCTCCAGAGAAACCTGGACAACAGGCTGTTACTCGAACATCTGAACCCAAGCTCTTCAGAGTGAGTAGAGACCCCACTGAAGGGGCTAAGAAAATACTTACAGAGGATTTACAGTTGATGGGTGTTCCAGTAGCCAGAAATGCACTGAGATGATGAAGAGACTAAGGAGGAGGAGGGAGCATACAACCAGATGAGCCCAGTGGTCATTGCTAGAGGTATTAAAGCAGTACATGCTCGGGCAGCCACTGTTCACCAGAGCTTTTTACACTGACATCTGAACTAATCGTCAAGGCCTGTTTAGGAGCAGCTTGAAGTACCACAGTCTTTGCTTGGGTTTTTGCTATACACCCAGCCTGGGAGAGTGTGCCAGCTTCCTGTTTAAGCCATTCAGTATAATCCCCTGGGTAGCAGAGAGTAGGCTCTGGTTCCATTTGGAGACCACACTTGGAAGATTACCCTCTGCCTCGCCGCAAGACTAATGAAGAGCTCAGCTTTGGGGCACTGCTCAAGGACACTATAAACACATCCAGAATGTGCACCTCAAAGAAAGATGCAGTCTGAACAGAAGTTGCACAACTGAAAGATGTGGACTACAGAGAGAGAGCATCTAACCTGGGAATTGCGACAAGCCACCTAATTTCAAGATAAGGTGGAAAATTGCAGTGCCCGAAGGAAAACAGCAGGAACCTTCATGAGGACTCCTGACTATGAAATCACATGTTCAAGTACATAAGGATGGACAAGTGTGCTTCCCTAAGCGCAACTAAGAGGTCAGTTACCATGAAAAAAGAGCTTGACAGAGTTGGTCCCATCTTGCAGCAGGGAGAGAGATTCTATGAGACTTCAGATCTGTGAATAAAAAACTTCTCAACCTGGTGGCTGCATTGCAGCCATTGAAACGGGGCTTGTTCCTCATGGCAGCTCCAGGAGTATCTTTCTGCAAGATACAGGAAGCCTGAGTGGGCATTTAGTCTTTGTTCAGCTGAGAGACATCGCTTTGTGTCTCTAGTACAGACACTTCTGCATGTTGGAGACCAGCACAGAACACAGCCTTTGGTTTGTACCCATCATCTACCCATAGGAAGCTCCAGAACAGCCAGGAACAGCCAGAATCCTGTTATGTGTTCACCCCAGGGCTTTTCAGACACCTTGCCCAGGCGTGCCTTACATTACATTGCCATACTGATGCCACATTTCTCTGCCAGGGAGGTGAGGCAGATGAGAATCCTAACGAGAGGACACCTCCACTTGCACCTGGGCCATGCTTGCAAACTTGGTGCCCATACAGACAACAAATCTAATTTGCAGGCCATGTCTCTTACGCAAGGCAGACATAACCACTACGTCCTCCAGAGTCAGCTACTCTTCCATTACAGTCGATGTGAACATTTGCAGCTAATTGTGAACACATTTTAGATCTTCAGTCATAGTGTTTTTATTATCCATGGATGCTGCTATTTTATATTCTGTGTTAGTATTCAAATAATATTGCATATGAATAGCATAGGGTAAAATAGACCAACCAGTTAATAATTTTAAATACAGACCTCATCAGCAAAGAAAAGCTAGAAAAAACTTGGTAAAATCTGACCCCTTGCACTTTCACAGTAGTGAGCAAGCACATCTTACTTGTGTTTTATTTGTTGCTAAAGTGTGTTGTCTTATTAATTCACAGTTATGTCCATAAGAAGCTTTGCAAATGAGAGCAAGGGAACAAATATAATGATGAGCAGAGATAATGTGCATTCAGATAAATTTTCTTCACTTACTCAAGCAATTGGAGTTTTTAATTATTTATGATACTTGTACTTTAGTGTACTTTACTTGTACTTTAAATGTACCACAGCCTGCTTTCTGCAGTAAGTCAGTGTTAGCAATTCAAACCTTCATTTCATATCACCTCTGTGATATAAATGGGGTTGAGAAGTGAGACAAGAAAGTGAAAAAACAGGCCTTTTTTGTGCGGATCAATGAAGCCATGAAGCTGCAAAGCTCTGTGCAAGGGGCTAAAATGGTTGATTTGAGCAAGGTATGTTAACTATGGGGTTGTGTTAACTATGATCTATCAGTCTGGTGAGAAAAGCACTGTGAGTCATCCATAGATTAACAAGAGTCACTTCTGTCTATGAGTAATTCTGCCCTCTGTTTCCCATCGGAAGCAAAGTAAAACATCTGTCCACAAGTATTGCTCAGTCTGTGACATTCTGTTAACCAGCGTAGGTCGCTGTATAAAGAACAATACTTGGGCTCTTGCCTCTGGAGAATGAAAAATCACAGACATAGCTTCAGGAGTGCGAGAGATCCGGGCAGCTCGGAGTGCTCCAGCTAGCCCCAGAGTACTCTGTTCCACACTGTGTCCTACCAAGAAGGATAGAATGACTGCTAACCAAGAGGACACTTTCACAAGCATTCCTCCTGCTGCATTTGATTTGAGGCATTCTGAAGACAACACATTTGGTCTGAACAATACACTTTTTAATGCACTCCACTTTCTTTGGCCAGAATTATTCTATTGTAAAAGGGATTATTCACATCTTGTGTTTTACTGTTAATAAAGATATTTCTGTTTTAAGAGCTCCTTCCTTTGTTGTCTCCCATTCTTCTCTTTTAAAGAGATTGGCTGTAGGTCCCAGTATGACCACAAGTGACTTTGGGAACTGGAGCTTTAGAAAGCCTTTATTCATACAAATTAGTCTTAGGGAAGAGGAATCAGTAATTGCACTGAGTAATGGGATGCTCGCCACAAGAAAATGCACTGAAAATTAATTCAGCATAAAATCTCCATGTACAGTATATGAATCCCTCAGTGTCCTGTGGTAGATTTGATGGTTCAAGAGGATGGTTCAGTTTTGATGGGGACAGTTCTGATCTGACAGGCAGTCAATGAACAGTGATGCTGCCCTGTGACAGAAGCCTTCCCTCTGGACCAGACTGACATTAGTGGAAAGACAGACTTACAGCTGCACATTCTTGAACTGCTCAAGGACAAAGAGAGATATAGTAAGAATGTACTCTTACAGAAGTGTTGTGGTTTTATCTTCATAAAATTCAGATTTTGTTCTGCAATAACAGAAGGGAGTAAACAACATAATGGGCCTTGGAGCTATGCAGACAGCACTGGCTTGGGAATCCCATCCAGTCTTCTGCCCAAACAGGAGAGTGCTGCTCCCAGCACATCTCCCAGTGCCTGCACCAGCCTGACGGTGCTGCTATCACAGACTACCAAAAATACAGGATAGATGAGCTGCACTCTACTGAACATCTCCATGAACAGCTTCAGCAACTTCCATTTGTTTTGACATAAACAACTTGTTCATCACTGTGCCAACAAACAATCACTGTGCCAACTTTCTGCCCTGAGGGTTCGGGTTTTTTAATAGTTTAATCAGATCTGTCCATCTAAATGAGCTGTTCACCTTTTACAAGTTGACCATTTAAAACAAAATCAAATGCATTATTCTACAATTTCTGCCTATTATTTTTTCCACATATATTCTTACACATTAAAAAGTAACCTGATTTTGCTTTAGTCTAAAATGACTTTGTATAACAACACCTTGAAACACCATCTAGTCAGAACTGGCTGTTTTACCACAAGAAGAAAAGCCCGTACAAATTTAACAAAACAAAAAAGAACAGACTTCTTTTTCAAGAAAAAACAAAGGTTTTACTCACTTGTTGGTCCAGAACTGTTTATACAAAGTTTTTCAAGTTCTTTTTTAAAGAACAACTTGCACAATGCTAAATACAATAAATCCCTACAGAAAAAGTTTTGTACATACAAAAAGCACAGCTTGTAAAAATCCATAAGACTAACAAATACTGCTGAATAGATATTATTTAGTGGCTCAAACTGCGGAAATATAAAAGTACTACTTGATAATAAGCACCTAACCCATTTGGATAACATCTGTTCAGAAATGTGGATTAATACAAAACTTTTTTTTTATAAATAAAACATGGGATTTAACACTTACATAACATAGTGGTTGGATTCTTAAGTTAATTTTAATTGTCTGAAAACATGTGAAGTCTAGCACAGCAGCTAATTAGAGATCTGTTGTCTTAATAAAAGAATTTTAACTATACCTTTCCAAGAAGATAAAGACTAGATTTTGAATTATTTACTATTATGAGTTAAAAGCTTCAAATTTTAATTTAATTTAGTCTCGTGAAAATCATTGGTATTCTAATCTGTAATTAAGTTATATTTCACATATAAGAAGTTAATAATATCAAATAACTCCATGTAACAAGGTCCAACTCCCAGTTTCATACTTTTCACCTAATACTTTTTAAAGCTTTATGCCATTTATCACTTTAGGAACTTTTAAATGCAAATTCTTTTACATGCCATGCACATGAAGCATTTCAAACCTACTCAGTTGAAGGTAATGAACAGATCACTTACTTGTACTTTACTGAACTGCTGGACTGACTTCTTGATGCCATGTTGTCTTTGCCTTTAGTGCAAGATTCTACAGGACATAAATTTCTCATATCCCTGAGCAATTGCTGTTAGGTAATGCCACTAGACTGGCTCAGTTTCAGAACTTAGTTTCACAGTGTCCACAGAAATTAACTGAATTCCATCAATGATTGTCATCAAAGACTGACTTGTTTAATGGTAAACGTTTATATAGAAAAATGTTAATTTATTATAACTTTGGTAGGAAAAGGGTGTACAGCTAAACACTGCTACCATGAACAAATTTTTATTAACAAATTAAATATTAAAATGAACATTTAAAAATAATTGGAGAAGACATCTCCAGATTTCAAAGGAAACATCCCCTTAACAGATCACTCAGCCAGTACTACATGGAATAAGAGGGCAGCTCTGACTACATGAGCTCAATTGGGAATTCTGGAAAAAATCATGGACTAGCCAAGAAGGCAAAGATTTCTGGAGCACTGCCAGAGAAAGACTTGTGCACAAGAGGCACCCCCACATAATGAGTAACCAGAAGATGAAAGAGGCTATGCCCTGTTTAGTCATGGATCCTGCTGTGTGGCAGGAAACCATCAGAAGAGGAGGAGTCATTAAGGCTGCTGAAGGAACAGGCAAGTCAAGCCAGTTTGCAGAGGTGAAAGCCATCCAAACTAGCCCTACAGACTGCTGAATGAGAAAAGTGACCTGTCCCCCTCCTGACTCCTGAATGGTGGCTAATGCCCTAAGGAGGTGGCTGCAAAAATGGAAGACCAATTGGCAATGAAGAGATAAACCCATCTGGGCTGGACTGCACCTGCACTGGGGCAGGACATCAGTGCACAGGGCAAGACCACGACTGGAAAGATACATCAGGGTAGATGTTCACGTGCCCAAAAACCACACCACTGAGGAACATCAAAACAATGAACAGGTAGATAAGACTGCCAAAACTGAAATAACTTAAGTACACTTGGACTGGGAATGAAAGGGAATAAAAGGCTATTTATAGCCTGATGGGGCCATGAATCATCAGCTGCAACACACAAATGAGCTCATCATCGAGGGGTGGACCTGACCATGGAGGCCATTGCACAGAACATTCATGAATGAGAAGAATGTGCCACAATCAATCAAGCCACTGAAGTAAACTTACCCTGGAATAGAGGGCAGCAGCTGGGTTTTCAGTATGGTGAGGCCTGACAAACTGGAGCACTGCCATGAACACACCAAGGCAAGTGTTACATACCACAGTAGAGGCAACAACTGGCTGGCTGGCAGCATCCCCTGTAAACCATTGCCACTGCTTAAGACACCATCTCAGGTCTTGAGAGACACATTTTGTGGCAACAGTACCCCAGAGAGAATCAAATCCCACAGTGGGACTCATTTTCAAAATAATCTCCTAAACTCTTGGGCAAAAAAAACATGGCACTGAGTGGACATCATATCCCTTATCAGCCATAAGCCTCTGAAAAGATTGTGTGGCATAATGGACTGCTGAAGACTGTGTTAAAAGTGTCAGGTAATGGAAGGTTTGGGATGCAAATTTAACAGAAGCCACTTGGCTGGTTAACACCAGGGGATCTGTGAACCTCCCTGGTCCTGCCCACACAAAACCCCTACACACTGCAGGGGGAAATAAGGTCCCCTTACTACACAGGGGAAGTGGTTGAGAAAATCTGGGTGAATTTCTCTCCCTATAGGAAAAGGCAAACCCCTTTATGGGATTGTCTTTGCTCAAATACCTGGGTGTACTTGGTGGGTAACTGTGGGAAGACAAGACAGAGGCAGTGCTGAAGGCAATCTTGTCCCCAATACATTGCAGCTGCATTAATTACCCAAGAGTGGGAACAGCCTTGCCCTCACAGCCATGGGTGTGATAAAAGAGAAGCAGCAGTCGGAGTCTGTTGGAGTCTGATGGTTGTGCTGCGAGGAGAGTGCTGAGCTGCCTGCAAGAGCAGAGGGGGAAAGAGCCAGAGCTGCTTGGAGCTGCCCATGTGGCTGCAACAGAGAAAAGGTATGAGAGCCTTTTAAATAACAAGGTGCTGATGACTGAAGCTTTCTGAAGTTTTATTGAAGCACTGAGTTTTGTGGCTAACTGAACTGTGATAGGAAATGTAGAAAGGATGGGGAGACCTGGTGTGTGCTCCAAGGAGATTTAACTTTGGGGGGAAATTATTTGTGATACAAGTTGTATGTTACAAAAGCAAAGCAGCAAAAATGACATGAACTGATGAAGCATGAATCTTATGAGGAATATAGTAGGAGGCACAGAGCCAATGCTGTTGCCCAGTAATTATGTGTGCTGCTTCTCCTGTCCTGAGCACCCATCTTGATGGAATGTAGCCCAAGTCATGGCCTGATTTTGGACATCTGGAAGGGTGGAGGATACTCTTGAGATGGGAAAATAATAGCTGTGAAAGGACAGGGGACAGCAGGTAATGAAAATGTATAAATCTGTATGTCCAGCCAAAGTCAACCCATCACAGCCCCTCTGCTCTGGTGAAACCTCATCCGATGGACTGCATCCAGCTCTGGAACCTACAACACAGGAAGGACATCCACCTGTTACAGCAAATCCAGAGATGGGTCAAAAGCTGATTAGAAGAAGACCTCTCCTATGAGGAAAGGCTAAGAGAACTGGGATTGTTCAGCCTGGAAAAGAGAAGGCTTCAGTGTAACCAAAATGCCATCTTCCATTACCTGAAGGGAGTGTACAGGAAAGATAGGAGGGATTTTTTTTACAGGGGCATTGTTTGTAGGGACAGGAAAGGGGGAATGGGTTCACACTGAGAGTAGATTTAGATTAGGTATTAGGAAGAAATTCTTTCCTGTGAGGGTGGACAGGCACTGGAACAGGTTGTTCAGAAAAGTCGGGTATGTATAGCCCCTCCCTGGGAAGCATTCAAGGCCAGGCTGGATGGAGCTCTGAGCAAGCTGGCCTTATGAAAGCTGTCCCTGTTCACAGTAGGGAAGTTGGAACTTGATCTTTCAAGGTCCCTTTCAAGTGATGAGGAATGCATCTGGTGCAGGCAGCTGATTTGTAAGCTGCAGATTGACACGCAAACTGAGCTCTGAGTGGGAAGTAAAGACAGGAGGCAGTGAACTGCCAACTCTTTGCACAACAAAAGGCAGGAAGATGAGGGGCTAGCCAGGTGAATAGACACAGGGACAGGGTAGGAATGGAAGACTCAGGAGGAAGAGCGAGGCTTGCCTTAGACTGTGATGGTATAAAAGCCCAGGAGCTCCTTTGTCTGAGATCCCTCCTCAGAGGCACCAGCCAGGCTGTTTCTGTTATTACACTGCTAATAAACTGCTTTATGGAACAAGGTGTCTGAGACCTGGGGTCGAACCAGTCAGGAAACCTGGTCTGACTTTGAGCTGGGTGTGCAGGGAGTCAAGTGCGGCACCTGTCAGATCAGTGGAGCTACCTGCAGTGAAGGAGCTTTGGTACCAGAAGTCTCTGGCACTGGGAGAGTGACTGTCAGAGAGTCTCTTGAATGGTCAGGCTGGGAAGTTTCCATAACACAACCCAGGCCATTCTATGATTCACTCACAAGTTTGCAGACACCCAAGCAGCTCAAAACCTCCAAAGTGCAAACAGGAAACAAATACGTAACAACAGCAACTTCCATTTTTGTTTAAACATTGAGATTCTTTGTATTTGTACAAAATACAGATCCTGTCCCTCCATCAGCGCCAGACTCGTCTGCAGATCATCGATCTTTCCTCATCACCCAGGTGCTCCTTGAAACTGTTGCTGCCTTTGTTCCAAAGCTTGTTGACTTAAAAGTTGCTGTTGTTTCTGTAGAAACTGCACTACTTCTGGGCTTCTGAGTAGGGACTGAAAGAGAGAGAAAGTGAACTTTACTTCACAAAACTCACATGTTAAATAGCTACCATAATAATATTTTTCCATTATGTGAATTTGCACATTACTTATTGCTGTTGCTTAATATCACAAAAACCCTGTAAATATAGCAAACAGGAGTATCTACTGACATACTAGAACCAAAACATCTTTCAATTGTGCTTCATTTCTATAGCTGTGCTTCAACTGAGCTATTTTCTACATTTCTTGCTGCAGATAGCTCAAAAACAGTTTAATAAATGAATAAAATACTGTAATCCTAGAGCAAAGATCATGTGCCTGTCAAAGCTCAAGCATCAGTGCTATGCCCACAGCACATATTTTAGTTTTAGGCAGTGCTGTGAGGAGCAGGGAGTTGGTCTCAATGATCCTTGTGGGTCCCTTCCAATTCAAGATACTCTATGATTTTCACTGACTGTCCACAATTTCCCAACATTTCAAAACAGCAGTCCATCCACAGGGAATGAGTTAAAAAACTCCTCTGCATTCAAACAAAAGACAGAAGTATCTAAAAGTGTTTGCATCTGGCTCCTGGCCTGAATAGTTGCAGTCTGTAATCCGGCTCTGGTTATTCACTCTCATTCCTGCACAGTGGCAGCCCAAGTGACTGTAAAGTCAAATGGCAGATAAGGTTGGGAATTGGTCCTTTCAAAAATTAATACAGGAAAAGGGTTATTTTTCAGCTGAATGAATTCCCTAGGTGCTTGCTCATTATCCATGGTCACTTCAGTGATATAACCAAAGAGGTACTGCAACTGCAAGTCAGAGGAGAAACAGAAGCAAGAAGCAGATCAAGAAGAATCTGAATTTCAGATATACTGAAAGGAATTCAGAGTTCTTAAAGAGTCTTGACATAATTAGTGCAAAAGCTCCTAACATCTATTAAAAGAGCTTCTGGTTGCTGTATTTCTGTAAAAATAATATTTCATTCATAAGGTACTTTTCAAATTTAATTAAAAGGCACATAAATAGAAAGAGCCAGGAAAGGGAACAGCAAGCCAGTAAGTGGGACATGAAGAGCAAGAGATAATATGGAAACTACTCCATAGTTCATTACTTTTTTTCCTCATAAAAACTGAAAATCTATGAATAGTCCTCTAAGTTTTAGCACTTTTTTAGTGATTGTGTCTATCACTGAGAAAGAATTTTTAAGAAATACATCTAGGCAATTGTATACTTAAGACTGATGTGATGTTTCTTTTAGGGCTTTTCAAGTTTCTGAACAAGCACTACAGCACTATATTGAGTATTGTTAAATTAGATTGCACAGGTAGCAGAGACAAGACAAACAGTCCCATTAGCTTGTGAAAAACAGGGACTGCAAAAACATGCAACAAAGAAGGTTGTAATGAAGAAGCTGAACAAACTGTATGTACTGAATGATTTCCCTGCAACAGGCTTAACTTGTTAAAAGAGAAAGCAGTGCTTAAAAAACTTATAAGACATGCCATTCATGCAGTCTGCAAATATTACAAATTGCAAGGTTTGCTTAGAGTTTGCTTGATCAACACACATATACACAACTTTAAGTTTGATATGATACATCTACAACTTCTAAAGCACACCACAGTAAAGCTTACATCAGACCTAGAGTCCATTAATTGTCCTGGCTAAGGCATTGGTTTAACAAGCTAAAACCATGTCTCTTATCCTGTAGGCACTATTTACCCTAAAGAAACTACCACATCTGCTACTACCAAAACTTCCGATCATTACATTCAGTCATCTTAGTATTCTTCAGAGAGAGGCTGATGCACACATCTCTGAAGCATGTTTCAAATTTGCAAATATGCACAGGTAGTGCATGCTTATTAAACTTTCTTTTTTCACAATGGTCACGGGTAAACATTCTTACACTATCTTTATTTATTTGAGTTCAGAACCACTTGAAAACAAGACTTACCAGCCTCTTTTTATTCAATACTTGTTCTAAAAGAGTAGGTCTTGCTGGGCGATCTCCAACAGATCCTGATCTCTGCTTTGCAACAGACACTGAACCTTCAACATTATCCTGCACATGACAAAAAACAAAAAAATGAAAGGGAGGTCAGACTATAAACTCTGATACAGTGAAAATCCCAAGAGTAAAGAACATTTGCCTCCTTAATCTGCAGAGGAAAGTAACAGCACAGGAATGGAAATATATCTGTTCAAGACCTGGTCTCTTCTGATTACCTCCTTTCACTATTTCACCAGTCCCTTTCACCAGTGGTGAAGCAATGCAGCTGAGTTAGTCTTCTACACTGCAAAACCAAACAGGTTGCTAGGAGTAGTTAATGGCTTCAATTTATTTGACTGCGTTTCTTTAAAATGAAGTAATTCACAACAGGTCAGCCTCCAGCTTGTGAAAATGAGTGATATTTATCATTTGTATTTGGGCAGGAACAACAATAATCCTTGTAAGTACCAAAACAATACATACTTCAGAACACTATGATGAACTTGCCAAAGCCATAAGCTTTCTTTTTTCCCCAAGTTTATTTTGTTCCCTGTACAATCACCAGTCATCTGAATTAGACATGCTAATACAACATGGCTCTACAATCTGGTCTAAGGAAAATTTCAACCAATGTTGAATCCTATGTGTATTTAAAATTTACTGACATTTCCATTTACCTGGAAAAGTTCAAAAGCAGGAACAACAACAAAAAAAAATCCCAGAATCTTTCACTTCTATCCTGTCTACAGAAGTGAGAAATGAAACTTCAACTAGGAACTTCTACTGAAAATAATGAAGTTCTTAATAAAGAAACTAAGTTTAGCACTAAATACCCTGCTTTCTTCTGCAAGTTCAGGCCCTAATTTCCTTACATTCAATGCAACCTGCACTCGCACAAACTGGGAAAAGAAAACCACCTTCTTCCCACATGCAATAATCACTATTTTATGCTACAGAGCAAAAGATTTTAACCCATCACAATATGAAATGCAGCATCTTACCCTTCTCCCATACTGTCCCCTTTTCTGAACTAGCACAAGTATTTGTGTAGACACATCATGAATTGAGCAGGGATGGAAAGGAGAAGAGGGAAAGTCATGCTGGCATATAAATCTAGAATTCATTCTTCTCTTGAATAATGTGTGCAGCTTCTCTTACCTCGTAGAAAAGAGGAGTAGCTACTAGAATTAGAAAAGGCTCACAAAACAGCAAGGATGATAAAAGTGCATAACTTTTTCCCTGGAAACAAGCATGCTA
This sequence comes from Cisticola juncidis, assembly GCA_013400215.1. Taxonomy (NCBI): domain Eukaryota; kingdom Metazoa; phylum Chordata; class Aves; order Passeriformes; family Cisticolidae; genus Cisticola; species Cisticola juncidis. The sequence goes on along the minus strand of VXBR01011561.1, from coordinate 171,587 downwards.
AGCCTTTTCAGTTAGAGAAGGAAAAAGGGTAGAGGCAAGCCTTCCAAGTAAGTATCACAAACACAAGAGAATTGTTCCAATGTAAACACTACCTGGCAAATTAGGTTGATACTAACAAGACTGAAAAATAAAGTGAGTATTCATACCAGGTAGCAAGCCTGAAGAAACTACCAAAATGTAACAGAGGTTCAGAGCTTACACGGGTTCAACAAAAATCCAGAATACTGTATGGAACATGTATCACTTAAGAGTTACAGAATACATCAGAAAAACCTCAACAAGTCCTTGAACTGAAAGAGAAGGTGCGAGAATATTCCCTAGCAGAATATCTACACTTTCCTTTTTTAAAACACTTGCCTCATGGCTTTTACAGACATACAAAAGAAGATTCTTTTGTGTGACACCCAGTATGGTTACTATTATATTTAAATGAAAAAAAAAAAAAAACCCAAAACAAACAGAAATAGGAAAAGATTTTGGTGGTCAGTTTTCAGTTAGATCAGTTCCTAGTCACACAACTCCAGACACACTGTGATGACATTAAAGGGTTGCTTTTAGCAGGAATGCCAGGTAAGATTTGTTTTTTCTTCTGGCAATCACTATTTTACACTTGCCCCTTTGAGCGCCAACCACTCAGCACCTTCAAGTGTAGAACTATTCCCCCTTTTCTGTCTTTTTCTGTCTCATCTAAATACAAGATCTGAAACACTAACTGTACAAGTGACCATCAGAGAAGTGTGTGGTCCTAGCTGAGTCCATAAACTGTAGGGAAAAGAATATTTAAAAAGTTGAACATTACCATCAGTTTTCCCACTGACATTATGCAAGTTACCTATCAACTAGCAGTGGTCCTGCCATTTAATATGAAAGCAATAACCAAAAGGCATCCTGAGTAACCTACACAACTGATTTTTATACATCTGATACCCAATGACCTTTGCGACTTTAAAACCCCAACCTCAGCACCAGCTGAGAAACCAGTCTGACACCTCTCTTGGATCGATACTTTCCTACCGCGGAAAAAAAAAGCCACGCTGCAAGCGAAGCATCTTCTAACGATATTTCTTTACTCGGAATCTTTGGTATAGCTGGCAGTTTCTACAATTTATGTCAGAGCTGAAAACAATCGGAGTTTGCTCTGGCAAACAGGAGGAAGCGCGAGCTCTAGGGCAGCCCTACCCTTCTTCCCTCTCCGCCTGACACAACCCGGCTTTCC
>VXBR01011561.1:117766-169999 GCA_013400215.1 Cisticola juncidis | reverse complement strand
ACCGGCAGAGGGTCTGCAAGCAGCCAGAAAGCTTTATTAGCATATTGCACACGGGCACGGGAATTGGTTCGTTAGTCCCTGACCTACTGCGCAAGCACACGGTAGTGGATTTCGGATATAGGGGCAGAGTGAAAGGAAAGGGAAAAGGTGAATTCAATAAGGGTGAGGGGTCAGAGAGGAGAAAGGAAAATAGAAAAGTAAATTAAAAAATGAGAGAAAAGAGAAAAAAGAGGTGCTGTCCAGACTTGCAGGGGTTACCTTTTCGTGCTTTCTATGTAAGTTAATTATCGTGCGCAGTCTGTTCTTTCAGATTTTTTGGAAAATAGCTCAGAGGGCTTCGAGGGACTTGGATGGTTTTGATCTCCTCGCAGAGTCCATGCCCCCATCGTGCCCTCATTCCTGTGCTTGTGTGATAGATACTGTGTTGTGCTCATCTCCAGGAACTACAAGAAGACTGCTTGTCCTGGAAAAGCGCCGCCCTCCCTCCACAAGGTCCCGTCTCCAGCCACATCTTGTTCTTTCTCACAGAGTGTTAACCCCAGCAATCCTTGCCTGCTGGTGCAAACAAGCCTTGGTGGGCTCCATGGCTATCCAGCTATGTTTTTTTGAGACATACGCATTGTCCCGTTATCTTCTGGGGTTCTACACCCTGTCAGCCTGCCCAGCCTCCTGTCCTGCTGTGGTCATGTGGTGGCTGTCCAGACCCAACCCTTCCTGCCGCTAATCTTCAAAGTGCTGTCTCTACACTGCACTTGTACCCTTGCTCGTCATCCACTGTCACTTGGGAGTGCACATACAGGGATGCAGCTTGGCTTCTCCCACTTAGCCTTTTTGTTGCCTCTAGTGACTGCCCATGTGGCTGTAAGCCTGCTGCTCCTTGCCCTTTCTTCCTTTGGGTAGCAATTCTCTCCTTGGGTTACTTCTGCATGGCTGCACAAGTCTCACTGACTTCCATCTCCTTGATCACCTGCTGTTGGCCTCCTTTTATTTGTCTTACCTCCTTATTTTCTGTAGGTTCTTGCCTTTCTCATTGCACATAGAAGTTCATCTGATATTAAAGAATACTGCTGACTCCATTAATTCCCTGGCAATTACCACAGCTCCCTTTTCCTGTCACTAAGATAAATGATTATGCTGTTCACAGTTGTAGCCATTCTGTTTCACCCTCAATCTTGTCATAATACACTTCTCTCTTATTTGTTAAAATGGTTAATGATGGGTATAGTCATAGAAAAATCACAGTGAACTGAGTAACTCTGTCTTCATTGCCTTTGACCAATCAGTCATGGGCAGAATGACCTCCAGCTCCAGTTAAACTGGAATTACAGACTATTTTTGTCAGTGAAGACTTACTTTCCTCACATCAGTTTCAGTGTCTTTCATCTCTGTTACAGCTATGCTGGGACAACTTGCAGAAGCTTTCTTTAGGACTCAGGCTTGATCTTTCAGTATTGAAACGTTCAAAAATTACACATAACCTTGTTTTCCTCCTGCTTCTTAACTATTTTGATGTCATCACAAAATGTTTGGGGTCTTTTTCACATTATAGATCCACTGAAATAATATTATTCCTTTTGCTTTGAAAGCGCCTTGAAAGAATGTCTTCCTAAAATTCTATGTTCTCCTGACATTAATTAAAATAAAAATCCAAAATAATGACTCAAAATAAATCACATTTTTCTCCAGCCTGCATGATAACTACTGAAGAGAAACAGGAAAGTGATAACCTTTAAATTCCAGGAAAAAGAGTTGTTTGGGCCCTTCATCCACTTCTGTGAATCCCTACTGAGAAGCTGGATTTGTCATGGACAAATTATTCATAGAGTTAGGAGAAAATTATTCATAGAGTTAAGGTTTCCAACCAAATGCTCTGCTGAAAACTCCCTGTCTTGTAGAATAAGTTGAATTCTATCTTAAATACCCTGATATCACATGGGGATTTCATTGGAGACTATGCCTGGAAGCATATTAAAACTCCATGGTTCTCATTTTCATCTTCTGAAGAACAAAGAGCAAAAAGCCACAGAAAACTAACAGTACATTACTAAGATATTGATGGGGTTAATTAATTATCAAATTTATTTGATATTTATTTGGTCTATTACTGTACCGGAATATGAAGCATTATCCAATTTTTTTTTTACCCCAGAACCTTGTAATCTGCTTGCTTGAGGGCATAGAAACATACACAGGTAGTAAATGAATGACAGCTAACAAAGCAAGTCCTTAAAAAGCTGCCAGTGGTGTTCTCTTCTTCTTTTCTGCCTTGTTTGCTCAGAAGAGAGAAACACTCTGATGGAAATTAAAACAAAAAAAGTAGTTGTTTCCGTGGGCTGCACTTCTGTAAATCTGGCTGTTGGAGAAGAAAGGTCATGTTTAGAAAATTTTATCACCAGTCATCATTGCTATCCAGCCAGGTGCAGATACATCATGTTTTGTATTCCCAGGTGCAATTAAAGGAGTTGACAAATACAATTATTGGAATGTAATAAATTCATTTATTGAAATGTAATAAGTTCATTTGTCCTTAGGCATCTCTAAATAAATATTTAAATATATTCTCTGATCTGCTGTCCCTTCATTTGTGTTTGTGAAATAGTTCATTTTAATGTTCTAGATTTCTGTGCATGCTTTTAACATCTAGTTCTTAATTGTCTCAGAAACAACGCGTTTTAAAAAACAGATACAGGTTAAGATTCAGAAAGGTAATAATTGAAGAAGCTGATTTCTCCTGGTGACAAACCAAGATAGTACTAATGATTATAGCTGAAGTAATATTTTCAAATTGTTAAAGTTACTTTAGCACTCTTCTCTAAGGAATGGTATGAATTTTGTTCAGTTAATATCTGTCTGTGTGTCTATCTATCTATCTATCTATCTATCTATCTTTTATACAGAAGGGCATTTGCCTTTATCATGTGCTGTAAGAGCACAGGCCATACTAAGAACTTCCGTGAGACATGGGACTCTGAAATTCACATATCCAGTGTTGTGGTATCCCTACAAAGATAATCTAAATGCAAAGTATCTTGTAACCTTATTGCTATTGGCTATTCATCATAAAATTAACAGCTTGAGTCAAGGAGAGCATGGGTTTTTAAAACAGAAATGAGTGGTACTTCAAAGATAAACAGGAATGAATAAAGACTGCTGAAGAAAGCCGAAAACTAATAGTTTTTTAAAAACATCTCTTTAGAAACACATCATTTGATGAGGGAATCCAAATACAAGTGTACAGTCAATAGAGATTTTTCTGCTTTGTTTTACTTTGTACTGCTTAGCGAACTCCCCATTTGTTCTTCCTACTTGCTCTTGATGTTCAAGCCAAATTGCACAGTGATATAATCGTGGAAAGATTCAAAAGCTCAGCAGTCTGAAAACAAATCTGCCCTCAAAGGAAGGTGAAGCACAGAGTGATCAATGTGCTCACTGATACAAATGCCCAGGTGTCAATGAGTGCTGAAGTCTTACCACAAATAGCAAGGCAAAGGCATTTAAGCTACCATAATCAGTCTGTTAAAGCTTGCTTTTCAGATAAGTGTAAAAAAATTTGATGCCAATTTCATCAAATCTTATAAATATCTCTCTTAGCACTGTTCAAGTATACAAAATAAGTATAATCAGAAACTCATTAAACTTTATAAATTGCAGACAAATTTACTTTTGCAATCATAGAAATAAAAAATAACTAAATGGAAGTTTGGTTTCCATTATGATATATGATATATGTTAGTATATGTGTGACAAAAATGGACATTAGAAATAGGTTCCTTTCCCCAGGCCCCTCTCATTTTACATGGTTACCTTTGTCCCATGACAGCAGATAAACAGGTATGCTGAAAGAAAATCTCCCCTTCCCTATATTTACACATAATTAGACATAACCAAATCAGCTTTTCAACAAAATTAACATTCACACTATAGTAAAACCAATCAAAAATAGACATGAATAAAAGTGTACAGGACAGGCATTAGACTATACCTCTAACCTCACACTGGACAGCTATTAGCCCCTGTTCTCTCCACAGCTTTAGTTACTGGAGCACTACTGAATTTCAGAACGGTGTTTCTTTGATGTCCTTTTAAATTTCTGAAGCAAAACTTAACTGCAGCCCATTTTATTAGTCTAGGTGATTTTCATTCACAGGGAACGGATCGTGTTTATTGCTTTTAGCCTCTGGGTAGGATCAATGTCATTCTGGATGTTCTCCAATGCAGAGCCAGCATCCTTGGATATGTCCTGAGCAGTCTCCTAATCTGTGTGAGTTTTTATATATGCCTTTGGGGTATGGAACAGTGAGCACCTTGGTAAAGGTCAGCATTGCTAATTCTAATTATTACTCTTTCAAAGGTTGATTCCCTCTCAATTTAAATCATTGAATTCAGGCCTACTTTAAAATAATATTTCTCTCCTTATAGCCAAGAAACCACGAATAGCAGAAAATTGCTGGCTGTAGAAAAAGTTAAGTATAGTCACTATGCTTAATGAAGCAGTAAATATCAAAAATGGGATAAATTTGCAAAAATGAAAAAAGAAAAGCAGTGAGCTTTAGACTCAGGAACTGAGTCAGCTCATTAGACTGAGGAACATTCTCTTTGAGTAGAAGTAGGGAGATCCTTGCTTATTAAGAAAGTTAAAACTAGATGGAAGCAAAGCTCTAGATAAGGAAGCAATCATCTCCTGACAGGGTAAAATGTATTAGCTGCTCTGTCCATTGCCAACAGCTGTGGCTGCCAAATACAACTCTTACCTGTGTCTGAACGTCAGCATCTTTTCCTTCCTGTCTTATAACATCTGCTAAGATTGATCATGTGTTCTGGCCTTTGTGCTGACATTCACCGAATCACAGAGCACTTTGTGTTGGAAGGGACCTTACAGATCATCTGGTTCCAACTTCCCCACCATGGACAGTGACACCTTCCTCTAGACCAGGTTGCTCAAAACCCCATCAAGTATTGGCTTTGAACGCTTCCAGGGATGGGGCATTCACAAGTTCTCCTGGCAACCTGTGCCAGTATCTCACCACCTTTGTGTTGGGAACACCAGAGCTGGATGCAGCACTTTAGGTAGGATCCCAAAAGAGTGGAATAGGGGGGCAGAATTCCATCCCTTGACCTGATGGCCAGGATACAATTGACTTTCTGGGCTGCGAGCACACACTGCCAGGTCCTGTTGAGCTTCTCACCAGGGACTCTGTTTCATGATCTAAGGGAGTCACACCTTGGGGTCACTCATCAACTTGTTCACAGTTTGTGTTCTGAGTAATCTTTTATCACTTTAATCAAGCAGTGAAGTATCTTCTGTATAGTTCTCATAAGTATGTTTTGCGTGTTATTTCAAGCAAAAGTTGAAAGATTTACATTTACTTCTGGCATAGTTATCTGGACAGCAAAATTTATATTTTCTATTTTTGACTTAATGCCATACATTTCTCACATGTAAGTGTTATCAAAGGTGTCTAGTTTTTCTGAAAGATGTATTTCACACTCGAGAATCCCTTTAGTGGAAAGGTTGCCTCTAACCTATTAACAGGAATTTCTTTCTTGAACTAGAGCTATTTTTGCACACTTTTCTAGCATTTTGCTGAAGCTGTGAAGTATCAACTTTGTCCCTTCTTTTACCCAGTCATGGAGGCTTTTCTGTTTTGTTTTTCAATATCAAGTGCGTGTGTGGGTGATGGTGTTATTTGATTTGCTCTCTTTAAGCCATCATTCTTTAAAGAGCAGGAGAATTACAATCACTGTCTTCTTTGTACCACAGCGATGTAGAGGGCCCCACAAAGGGAAGGGCAGAGGCATAGAGTGTTCCTGAGATAGGAAAATCAAGATGCCCTGGTTTATGAAATTGCATAGTAAGAACTACAACAGTAAATAAGGTTTGTTGGGTACTCATTTATATGCTTTCCTAGCCCACTCTTCCTTTATATATAAAGTCAGGGAGAAAGGAGTCCAATTCATGGCACGTCAAATCTTTTGTTATACTCTGCCCAATAACTTATTTCTGTTCTCTTTAAAATGCTTGGCAAATACAGGTACAAAGGAAGTTCATACGTAGGGACTTTATTATGATCAGATTCAGACCATCAGAGACTAAAAGGATTTCATTTTTGCAGGATAGAGGGGAAGGAGTTATCACTGTACAGCACTGAAGCATGGCTTGATCCTTAGTAAATCATGTATCTGTGCCTAAGAAGCTATTCATTCTCTCCTTTCTCAGACTGACATTACAAGACTTTATTTAGGTACAGGAATAACATTTTCAAGACAAGTGTGCTGTCTTTGTACTGTGTGCATACACAGTATGCCTTTCATCTTGGCAAACAAAAACATGTCCACTTTGGACCTGAATGCTTGCCCTGAAGCATCCACGATCAACAGCCTGTTGGAATGCCCTTGGGGACCCAGCTGTTTTCAAAGCCATTCTATTAAAGCTGGATGTTTAAACAGTTTAATTTGGGAGGAGTCAGGACCCAGACTTCCAACTACATCAAGCTGGTTCCAAGTTGCAGCCTGAAACCAGGTTTCAGGGAGTTCAAAAGGGATTCATTAATGGGCCATCAGCACACCACTTTGTCATTAGTTTGTATCTTCTAATTACAATTGCCTTTATCCTTTTTATCTTTCAGTGTTCCAGGGACAGTTCCTTGGTTAGTTACCAGATGCCCTGGGACTGCTACTTCACATGAAACATTTTTCTCAAACACTGAATTTCTTGGTCCTGTCATGCAACATCACCTCAAGCATTTGTATTGATCTACAGTGATTTTAGCATTCTGGCAGCTACATATACCTGATGCATGTATTTCTGGAGGCCTGTCACACACTTGTACTTAAGCGTCAAAATTTCTGTGCAAAAGAGATCTTCCATGTATTTTTATGCAAGGTTTTTGTGAACCCAGAAGTCCCTGGTGTCACCATTAGGCTGAGACACATCTGTTTCTGCATAATTTTTTATGCATTCCTGCCAGAAGGATAAATGTTGTAATCCACAGGCTGAACTTCTCCCATTTGAGGTCAATGGCTTGTATTATTCAGGAGACATTCAGACCATGTCCAGATCCTGGTTATTGTTTTAGCAGTAGCTATTTGGCATACAAAAAAATAGAAGTTAGTTTGGTCTCTGCAGACTTAGTAGTTATGCTGAGAAATGCTACTGGTTGCTTATTCTGGTACAGGAATGAAGATTACGTCTCTTTGCACATTGGAGATGGTCAACTTCAGGTACAGAATTTTTCCTAGAAGAGGCAGATATTCATGGAGCTTTGTAAAGGAGTTACTGTGTTACAGCACTCCGAGGAAACAATCACCTTAGAGAAGCAGGGCACAGTTTTCTCCTTTGAACTATGGCACCCCAACTGCTGCAGATTTTCTGTAGCTCTGTTCAGTACAGGAAAATCAAAGTGTTTGGGCTGCAGTGATGGAGTTCTGTGTAATGTTTTTTGTAAGTTGACAATAGGTAATAAATATTACGGATGCTAAGGAGTAACTTAAAGAAAAATAGTATTCCTCACTTCTGAAAGGCCACAAGTAATGTCCTAGAGGAGAAAACATTGAGTCCACAAGACTACCTTGGAAAGCAGAGAGATTAATTGATAACTGTATGAGAAACATGGGAAAAGTGCAGAGAGTTCTTAGCATACTAAATATTGAGAGAAGTAAGGACAAGTCCTCCATGAGGACTTTGTATGTGTAAATGTGAAGTTGGTTTTGTGTTCTAAATAGATGGCAACTTGTAGGTTTACTGAATTGTTAGCATTCAACATCCATTTTTGTGTTTTGTGAACAGTCTCATAATGGTCTGTGCCACTGCCAACAATCTGTTGAATAGTGTTTTTCGAAGGGAAAAATGTGCAACCTAGACATTTCTGTCCTCCATTCTCAATTTTGTAGACTTGTGCATCCTGTATAGAGCTGAGCATTTAAATTGTTGAAAGCAAAGTAGGAAGCATAAAATGCAGTTTGAATATTCTCAAACCATTAAAACATTTTGTTTAGTTCTCCATATATTGACATAAGGATAATTATGACTAATCCTCTTTTCAACGTAGTATTTTACATAAAAAATTCTCACCACTTCTAAATATTCCTCTTTATATTGCAACTGTTGTACAATCCTTATACTGCAACTGTTGAATGATTCTTTGTAATAAAGAAAATGGTTTCCATGGTATTATTTTCTTATTATAAATTATTCTTCACACAACAGCTTTAGTGAAGACAGTCTTATTCCAAATATTAGTTTAAAAGTTAACTATGGACCAGGTAGCTTGCTCAACTGCTTTTTCTCAATAAAGAATTATAATTCATTTTTAGAAAGATGTCAGTGTCTGAAAACTGTAAATTTGTTCTTCTTGCTCCTCTTTGGCACTGTCACTTGATCAAGAGTTTTCTCAATTTTTACACTGAAATGAGGAGGACCAGTAGTTTTGGACCAGTGTTCTGAGGATAAAACTAATTGACATTCTGCATTGTAAGGAGTACACATGTGCAGATTTTAGATTTGATTAGTGGTGATGAAAAATGCAAATGCTGTGTTTTATATAACACAAATTGGCAGTTTAAATCATTGTGATTCCCTGAAACTGCCTGTATTACAAAAGATTTTTAGATGCAGAGAAGCTAGATGTTACTGTCTGCCCTTTTTTCTCTTTTAAATGGCACTATTGATTTGATTGTTTTCAAAATAGGATGAATAAAGTGAGTATATGTCTACATACACTTGTTCACTGTCTAGTGTGAGGAATGGCTAATTGCAAAATCCAGCTCTGATTTAAAGACTAAATAGCCACACTAAAATCAGTAACAAAGTCAACCCAGCCAATTTCCTCACAGCTGCACAAATACCACTCAAAGCTGAATTTGGACCTACAAGCCCCTTAATTGTTGACAGTCTCTTCTACAACTCAAACCTTACTCTCAAGGAAATCACAATACCTTTACTTACTCAGGCAGTGTCTGGAAGATCCATCTTTCTTGTGGAAAAAAAAAAGAAAAAGAAACAGTAAAACAAAAATAAGTCACCACTCCTGACTGCAGTGGGATCCCCGAAGGCTAATAGCTTGTTTCACTGTGTTTAGTCTCTTAGTTTCTCCATGACCTGGATCTCTTGTTACAAGGGTAAGTGTGTCAGATGTTTGCAATTACATGAACAATTGCAACTGAGTTTGGCCTATTTCCACTGTCAAGTCATCAGACTTGAGCTTGTATGTAGCATCCTTAATTTCTTGGTAGCTTGCTGACAGGCAAGAAAGCCAGCGTGACTTTGTGTATTAATGTAATCCACTAGAATTGCTCTTTAACCCATGTTTAGCCTTGTTGGTCTTATCTGCTTTTTTACTTCCACATAATAAAGTGATTGTACTTAAAGTAATGGTCTTTCAGGCATGTCCTAGTCAGGCAAATCAATACAACTTAGATCTTTTAACAGTTTATAACAAATATATCATCCTATTACATTAAAAGCATAGAATACCAAGGGAGGGCTTAGACTGCTAGTGCTAAGGCATTATTACACCTTCTAAAAAATAGAGCTAGTCATTGACTTACATGAGGGATACTAAGTGCCAGATTATGATAAAGAAGAATTAATCACAGAGTAGAAAATCAGGGAACAAATAATCAAGATTAATTGCAGTCACTGTGGAAAAAAAAAATAAACAGTCATTATAAAAGCTTATGCTACACATAAGGATGCACATCACGTATATAGGAGTTAAATTTAAAACAGCAAAAAAATGTGAGCAAAATAGCTTAGGGAAAAAAAACCCAAAATAGTTGATTTAAAAGAGTATTTTATTAGATGGTAAAAAAGACAGCTCCAATCTATCAGAAAGGACAGCTTTGGCTTAGAGCTAGTCTTGGCCCAGCAATGAAGCCAGAGCAGGCCATGTGAATATTAAATTGTATATAATGAAAAATAGGTAAGGAGGAATATATGATCATGAAATGTAGAAAAATGTTAGCATCACATAGAAAAAATGAGAAGCTGAAGATTTTTAGAAAATGTATTCTTCCTAGGCCTGCTATTAAATGGATATGATGAAGTTATCATGAAGGAAAAAAATAGAGGCTTAATAAATAGTTCTGTTAATTCATTGAAAATATACCATGCTTTTTTCTATCATAAAAGGATATTAAAAGTGTTTTCCAGTTCTCTAACAATTCAGGGGAATATTGAACAACTGCAAAAGAAAAATTTTGTCAAATCCTGTATAATTTGTACCCAGAGATCTGAGGAACTGGTTGAGCTTCTCATCTAATAAAACTTGGATTACCATAGCTGTTGCAAGAGGCAGGAAGAGTATCAGTGCTACAGCATGTTCCAAAGACAGGGACAATGGCTCTAAGCAGTATATACTGATGTGAGTCACACACACATAAATCTTCTGTAGTGAAGACTAGACATGAATTATAACTATTAAAGAGTTGTGTATGAAATACAGAGTAAGTGCCAATGAAATGTCTTTTTCTTCAGAAATACAAGTTTTAAAGTTGAGTCTGGTTTTGGTTTTTAATTGTATTTTTAAGATAGTGTATATTTGTTTGAGGAAAGTAAAAAATGTAAGCTATTAAGGCTTTGTCAAGTAATTTGGCATTATATCAGCACATTCTGATTAATGTCAGTATTGTATACAAGCAGAAAAGGAACAGTAAGGAAATAGTGTGGAAAGTGATTTTTAAACAGATTCCTGTCATGAATTGTCCACACAGGGTCCTGAACATCTGTAGCAGGATTTTATATGGATTAGTAGTAATCCTGATATTTTTCAACATTTGAATTAATTATGTGAAAGTAAATACAAAGAGCTGATGAAAACTTAGGACTGTATGAAGATACATGGTATGGTAAATTACAATGAGGCTTGGCTATGTCCCTGCCAACCTCAAAACATGCACTTTGTCACAGTAAAAAATAAGAACATGAATTTCAGACCAGACTTACAGAATGGTGATCTTTTAATGCAAGAACATTGTTCTGAAAATTATTTAAAGGTCACAATATGCAAACATTTCACCAAAAACTCTTACTGTGATGTTCAGGTAAAAATGTGACTTTCAATACTCACACTTAGGGAGACGAGTTCATTTTCCTTTAGAACACTGGTGAAATTTCATTATGAAATAAGACTGATGAGTCACATGAGCTTTCTGTTTTACAGCTAATTTATAGGAATTTATTATATGCAAAAAAGCAATCAAACAAATAAAACCCAACTCCCCCACACACCCTTTAGAGCAGAGATTTAAGCACAAATTACTTTGGAGTGAGATATAAGTTCACTCAGAAAAAAAAAAAAAGGCCCAGCATGTGATACAACATCAATATAAATAGGTTTTTGAAGATAAAATAATAGTAAGTGAATTAAATGAAATTAAATTAAATCAGGAAGACCTTGGGAGAAAACAAAACCAAAACTAAAACCAAAACGCCCAAACCCCAAAACCAAAACTAAAACAAACAAACAAAAAGAAACCAACCAAAAAACCCCCACCCTTCTCTAGTTACTAAAGTCATACAATTTCAACTGGGACATTAGGCACAAATTTTCAAGAGTGAAGCTGATTAACAGCTGGATTAACGTAATGAAACAGTGGTGGATTCTTCATCTTTCTGTTTTTTTGCATTCAAGCCTAGATAAATTTCTGGAAAATGTGTTTAGTCAAACACAAGATAGTATAATAAAAGAGGAGCTATGTGATACACCTGTGAAGTGGCCTGTGAAATACTGGAGATTCAAATTAGATATTTAATACTCATATCTCATGGTAAACTCTATAAACCTCATTCAAACTACAGGTACCATAATTTTTACTTTTGATAGTACTCAGGTTATTAATATCAAAAGACCATAAATCTCAGTCATACTAGCTAGAACATGTTGTAAAACTGCTATTTAAATATACTGGTCAAACCAAATCTAGTGGGAAGATGTTCTGCAGAGATTTATTTTCCTTTCACTCCATTCTTAGAAAGAATCATTCCTCTCTTATGTAAAGTTGTTTTTTCCTCACTGTAGCAAAGGGAAACTTGTCTTTTCTTCCACCTCTTCCCTTCTATTACCTCTGTAGTTGTTCCCTATACTGACTGACAGGAATTCCCTTTAGCAGGACAGTGGTCAGCACTGCTACCTGTGCTGTGCTTGTCTCTGGAGCACTGAGAGAAGCAGCGATGGGATGTTGCCAGATGGGTGTTTCCTTAGCTGTGGAGACAGGCTCCATGGTTTTACAGCAGAAATGCTCTTCTGTGCAACTACTGGGGCTTTCCACAGGGTTTTTAAATTTCTCCACGTTGGATATCAGTTTGGGAATTTGTATGTGCTCTTGTATGAATTAGATGGAGCAAAGCACAGTTCATGCAAAACTGCAATTCGGATAATGGTGCTACTTCACATTTCAAAAGAGGCACAGCGAAGAAAGACCTGGTAGCTTTGTATACAATCAACCATGTATCTGAAACAGTCCAACCTGAATGATCTGACAAAAAGGAACATTTTCTTTTGGAGAAGTTGCTGTAGTGACTGTCCAGCAGGTTGAGACCACAGCAATAGGGTCAGGGTGAGGGACAGGTTTTGCAGATTATGTGGGAACAATAGAAGAAACAGGCAACATTTTCTGTCTCTGTCTTTCCTAAGATCCAGGCAACCCCATGATGCTGCTAGTTCTGTCAGCCCTTGCCCTGAAAGGACAAAGCAATCTCAAAGGTCACTTTCTGAAGCGTTTTGTACTTTGAGTTCCATTCTCTCCTAGGATAACATTTCATCTTGCTCTTTCCGTGTGTATGCCAATAGACAGGCTTCCCAGCAGAAAGGCTTGGCTGAAGGGTTTATAGCTGGCAGAAATCAGGAAGGGTAATGTTCATTGACACAATTCTCTGTTCCATGCAGTGTGTCATTTCTACTTTTCAGAGCCATTCTGTGACTCCTGACCCAGGGGAAAGAAATTGGACAAAATTCTAATTCTGAATATTCTTGGCCTGGGTTTTCCCATTAAAGGTTTTGTATGAAAGCTAATTATTTTCTAGTCTGACTGTCTGGTAACAGTCCATACTGATATCCATCTAAAGAAGTTAATATATGCCGAAATTAAAGATTAAAACTTCTAGCTTGAGAAAAACTGTTTTGCAGCTCTAGCTGTGAATGTTTGAGGTTATTTGCAGAAAAAACACCTTACTTCACAGAGGAGAGAGAGGGAGGAGAGGAGAGGGATAAGGTATGATCCACCAAGAAAAATGTATTGAAAAAAAAAAATTGTGTTAGGTTCCTATTCTCATGTGGGTGAGGTATGTTTTACCTACTGGATCATGTTCTGCCTGGTACTTACCCAGAAATTCCTGTGACACAGAGACTGTCTCTGCATTTGTCATGCTGTGCCTACCAAAAGTCCCAGAATCAACTGACATTGCCAAGAATCATCACAAGAAAATGGCATAAGTTAAAATTATCTCAGTAAGCTAAAAGCCTGTTAAACAGGCTAAATAAGTTAAAGCCAAAGACACATGTAAACCTCTTTGTTAAATGCCTGAATGAAAAGAAGTTTAAGAAATCAACCTTTCTCACCACTCTCAAAGCACAATAATAAAAGTATCAATTAGGTAAATGAAAACATGATAACAAGAAAGGACCATTGCTGTCCTGTTGAGTAGAGTTTGCTTCTTTCAGAGATTGTGGTGTCAGGAAGTAAACTACAGTGCCGTTAAGAAAGGAGGGCCATTCACAACCCCTGTGTGACCAGAAACTCCACCAAGGATCATTTCATGCAGTAGGTTTAGTTTCATTTCTTTCCCCCCTCATTCTTGCAAAGTCTAGAGAGCTGTGACTGAAATAGCAAACTCTAGTCTTTATTTGAAATTAATTTATCATCTTGGTTCAAAGATAACGGGTTTAGATTTGTCTTTAGACAACTTCATGGGATTCTCCAGTGAATTAAAATGTTCCAGATTTCCTGAGAAAGGGATGCCTGACATTGTGAGTGCCACATGATTCTGGTTGAGCTGCAATGAGTTAGTTTGGTGAATCTAAATGTGGAATGATATGTGAACAAGTGAATGTACTTTTAAAATTTTTGCTTTTTTTCCATTTTCTCCACAACAGATCTGTTCCATAGATAAGGCCCAAGAACTGGAAGTGTCCCTTCAGCATCAGCATCTCTGAATGGCTTCAGTAAATCAAGTGGAACCTGGTACTGAAAATGTAATGGATCACCCATACCTGGTTTTTAATTAGTCCTTTCTCCTTTAGTATATTTTTCTTTTTTGGTCGTTCTTAAAAGATGTTTTTCAAATGTGTCTTTTCCCAGTTATCTGATGTGTACAATAGAAGTCTCTCTAAATCTCTGATAGCACGACTATGGCACTTCTGGTTTTGCTGTCATTCAGTTGATGATAACCTGTCTCTGTTCTTTACATATTCATTTTCTTGTTTTCCTGCTTAAATTAAATTAAAATTCTGACTGTCATTTCAAACCCTAATTGCTTGTCAAAGCCATGAAAATTCTGAGAAGAAGCCTCCTCACAGTGCAGTTCTCCAAAGAGTGCTTTGTGTTTGTGTTGACTCCAACCAAATCTGTATGGAAAACACTAAACTAAAAGAATTACTTTAGTATTCAAAACCTTTTGCTGAATCAAAATTAAGTCCATCTTGATCATTGTAATTATAAAATATGGAAGCACTTCCTCCCAAATAAAAAAGTTGCTGGAATTGCTGGAGGCACCTCCTTCTGGGGTGGTAGCTAGCAGTGTCAGGGAGAAGTAGCCTGGTAGGTAATTAAAGTTCCTTAGGAGACTGTCCTCTCTGAGAACTGTAGAGTCTTAATCTGAATCTCCTTCTGGTCCAGTGCGTCTTGAAATAATGCTCAAATGCTGACCCCATGGAAATGTCATAGCCCTTCCAGAAAGCAGGAAATGCTGTTGGGGAAATCATGAGGTTAATCAAAACTTTATTTCTAATAAAACCTCTCATCCAGGACAGTTCCTCAGAGGTCAGTAAGAGGTGTGAGTTATGAACATATGTATGACTTTGCACCTCCAGCATCATTGCTGCTCTTGCATTTGTTATCCTAGCATCAGTCCCTTGGTGCTAAGGAATAATCTAGGCTATTTTCTTACTATTTTTCTAATATTTTTCTATTTTTTTCCTGTTTGCAAGCAAAAAGCAGCTAGTGTATTAAAAATTATTAGCACAGCAATGTCAAACAAAACAGTAAATAATATGCACAGTCTGCCTCTTGGAGTTGCTCAGTACAATTCTGGTTCTACCTCAAGGGTGATGACAAAATGGAGAGGTACCAAGATAAGGGATAAGGACAATCAAAGTATGGAACTGCTGTATAATAAATAGACAAGTTGAATAGACTGGCTGAGAGATAACTGAGAGAGTAGAAAGTTCTGTGAAAACAAGTGGCTAGAAAAGACAATTATAAATCTCTATTATAAACTGTTTCATCCAATACAAAAGCAAGAGACCTTCAAATGAAACAAGCAGATGAGTAGATAAAAGCAAACAAAAGAGGTGAATTTTCATAAAATATTCAATCAAGCTGTGAAAAGTTTCCCTGCAGAAAGTTGTGGTTGCTACAAGTTTACACAGTTCAAAGAGTGACTGGACAATTTCATGAAAGAGAACTTCAGCCCAAGTAAAATGTGAATCTCTTGTGTTATATGCAGTGGTACTATACATAACAGTGTACAACATGTGTTTAAAATATCCATTGTGTACACCACAGTTGTATTAAACAATTGCATAATGCACTTCTAATATACATAGTGACAGTATCTCTGGCTCAGGAAGTCCTCAACTGATTATTTGCTGGATGATTGCCATGAGAACATTTGGAGGAAGTACTACTGTGAGTGTACTGTTCTTATTGCCTTCATCAAGTATGCTAACTGCTGTTCTCCTGGGGATTGTTGTCGTTTTCTTCTTTTCTTTTTTTTTTTTTTTCCTCTCGAGAGAAAACTAGCCTTACTGAATTCAGTGCCACAATCCGCTCTGTAAAGTGTTTCACCAAACATCCCTTAATTAGGGGATATTACCATCTGTCCCTGGCACCTTTGAAGTTTGGCTGCTGTCATGGGCACAGGATTGACTAAAATCTTGCTCCATTCCACTGCATGGTGCTCTTGTCAGTGAATGGGAGAAAAGGGAATAAAGAAAGGAGATGCTGGGGTTTCCTAGGGCCTTGTCTATCACTGCCCTTGTATAAAGATTCTGTGATTTCCAGAAGCACCGGTCCTATTACCAGTTGTTGGATATTGGCAATTACTTATGATCCATGCTTCTGGGGAAAGGACAATTATTGCCAAGAGGAACATAGCTACACTGAGGCCGAATGTGACACCTATCAAGTGCTTCCTGTGACAAACAGTACAGTAACACCTTTGGAAGGCTGAATTCTGGGCTAGTTGGATCATTCTGACTCTTCTGGCCAATTTCATATTCTTAAATAACACGAGAAAAATATTTTTTTCCTGATCATACTACAGTTTTTTCTTAAGCTGACTCTTTCATAGTAACATTTGTAGGAGATTTCATTCAGACTAGTAGCTAAATATCCTAGTATGAGTATGAGGTTTATGAGACAAGTATCTTGAAAAGGCTGCTGTGCTGGTTTGGAGAGGGCATTGTGGTTATTGCAGACAGCAGCTTGCAGCCTGTCTGGCGGTAATTCCATATCCATTTACAGCTGGATCAGCGAGGAATAGGCTCCAGACTTGTGTCTGTAAACTAGGCTTGAGTCCACAGCTCCAGATCCACAGCAGGAGACTTGATTGAATCCCAGGGGTCCTGCATTAGCCACAATCAGAATAATCAGTGGAGTTCACTGTAGCTAAAAAAAGTATAATAGATTTTTCTTTTTCTTTTTCTTTTTCTTTTTCTTTTTCTTTTTCTTTTTCTTTTTCTTTTTCTTTTTCTTTTTCTTTTTCTTTTTCTTTTTCTTTTTCTTTTTCTTTTTCTTTTTCTTTTTCTTTTTCTTTTTCTTTTTCTTTTTCTTTTTCTTTCTTTTTCTTTCCTTTTTTTTCAGAAACTGGAGAGGAATAGGAACAGCAAAACAGCTAATGCATGGGGTGTTACAAAAGTGGTACTAGGAAATTTTGCTAAAACCAGCACTTCTGGCTTCCTGATACCTCCATCTGATATATAAAGTCATATGAGGGAAAAACTTCTTTGCAATATTTTGTAGTTTTTTGAAGCATACAACTAGAATGAAATTGTCACTATAATTTCTTCCATCTGCTCCCTTTGGCTACAGGTACAAGACTGTCAATTCATCATACACAAAAACCTGGGGCCAAATTCTCTGTTGGCATAAATCCATATAAGTCTTGGACTTGATCTTCCCGTGAAGAACTGATTTGGAAAAATTCAATGGAAAAACAAGAGAAAAATGGAAATAGCAGTACATGACCATCATTTTTCATAGTTCATAGAATCAGATAAAAGATCCCAGGGTACTGTTTGTAACAGATTTCTGAGGCAAATACCTACAAGAACCAAATACCAACAAAGTACTGAAGCAGTAGGCCATGCCTATTTCTATATGCAATAAGGAATGCATGGCATCGTATCTGTAGCAGATGCTGAATGCATTGTCATAGAATTTTAATACTTGGCCATCCGTTTTTGCAGATTGCTGTTCTTGCCATCAGAAACACATTTGATCTCTGTCTATTAATCAGTCTGTGGAATGTTTTGGAATACAAGATGAACAAGTGGACCTGATGGGGTTCAAAGTTTTTGATGCCATAGCTAATATAGAAAGATTTTAAAGAGGAAAATGGGTACTCTGTTGTCTTTTGGTCTTGAAGTCAATTGTATTTGTCAACTGTAGTATGAGAAGATTTTCTTTGACTAAAACAATTTGAAGAAGTTACCATTGTTACAGGAAACTCTATAGAGAGCTTCAAAGCAAAGATATAAGTGGAATTTGAGGTGGGACACCCCCCTCCTCAAATGTCACATTCCACATGGGGTACCTTAAGATCTGAGGGTCTTGAGTGAAGTCAGGTCCAACTGTATCCACAGTAGGCAAAAGATTTTCATTTATGTTCGGTGTTGTCTCACCTGAAAATCCTAAAACATAATAGGCTGAGAGAGCTGTGCCTGTGTAGCCTGAGGAAGGCTCTGGGGAGATCTTATCACAGCCTTCCAATACCTGTGGGGAACTTATAAAGAAGAGAAATGTGACTTTTTACACAGGCAGATTGATAGGACAAGGGGAGTATTTTTAAAGTAAAAGAGGAGACATTTACATTAGATGTTAGGAGGAAATTCTTTACTGTGAGGATAGTGAGGCACTGGAACAGGTTGCTCAGAGAGGTTGTGGATGGTCCAACCCTGGAAGTGTTCAAGATCAGCCTGGATCAGGCCTCAAGCAACCTGATCTAGTGAGTGACATCCCTGCGCATGGGAAAAGGGGTGGAACTAGGTGATGTTTAAAGTCTCTTCCAACACAAGCCATTCTATGTTTGTTTAGAACTACATGGCAAGTAATACTGCCATCCAACAGAGCATTTCTACATAAACACTGTCCTATATCATTGGCCTGTTATTATCAGTTACAGTAAATATTAGCAGTGCCTAAAGCATAGATGAGCCCCAAGCCTCCAAGAGACATTTCTTAGAAAGAGTAGAATGTACGAAAATTCCAGAATAACCTTTCCGTATTCAACTGCTAGTACTGGAATTACAAGTGTGTACTATAAACTGCAGATTCCTGTTTGGCTTGTAGCGCCTTGTTATCCTGCAAGAGAATGCACATATGTATATATTTTTGAATGGCCTATGCTGGTAAGACTCTGCCATTAAGGCAGGTTGAAAAGAGGAGAGAAAATTGCCTTAAGCTGTACCACAGGAGGTTCATATTAGAGATTAGAATTTTTTCTTTTCCACTGAAATAGTGGTTAGGTATTGGAATTAGTCGGCCAGGGAGGTGTTGGAGTCACTGTGTCTGTGAGCATTGCAAATGTGTCTGGATGGAGCACTTGGGGATCTGGTTTAGTGGTTATCATGGTGGTGTTAGGTTAACTGTTTGACTCAGATGATCTTGAAGGTCTCTTCCAATCTTGACGATTCTGTGATTCTGTGATTTTGTGATCTGTGTCAATTCAGAAAGCATGAGATATATCCCAAGAACTGTAATTACGCATAAGTCACTGCAACCCTAACAGGATCAGTATCTCTAAAACTTTAAGTTGGCAATTAATTGTGCGCAGCATTTGGTTTGTCATGACTCATGACTGACTCATACTTCTCTTGCAGATGCAGCTGGCACTAACCCCAGGAGAGGTGACTGAAGGTGAGAAAGTAAGAATCTCATCATGGGTTCATAGTATTGGTAATGTATTCAGAAGCTGTGGAACAGGGATTTTGAAGGACCTGTGATACCAGTCCCAGGAGCAGTTATGCATCTGTCTTATATTTAGATTACCAGAAATTAGGAATCTAACTACGACACAGAGTTTGGACTGAAGTTGGTTAGTGCGGGTGACTGAAGCTAATGAGACTTCTGGGTTAAAGTTAAATTGAGGAAGAGCCACAAGACCTGCTGATATGCCTCCCAGATAGATATTACAATAGGCAGTAAGCCTCCAGCCTCAGCAGAGGAGTCAGAGCATGCAAATTAGGAGCTGAGGCAGACAGTGTGAAGAGTTAAGACATGAAGAACATGAAGCAATGTAGGAATCTGCTAACAGTATTGTTACAGTGATGTGGTGGAATGCAAATGTAGGAGAGCATCTAGCACTTCATTCTGTTTCCTGAGTAAAAGCATAGGCATGTTCTGGGTCATTTCCAAAGAGTAATCTACAAAACACAGGAATTAATGTATGGGGAAAGATTGGTTGAACTCCAGTCCTTCTCCTCCATTAGAGATAGGAACTCCCATTAAGTTCCTAAGCCTCCATCAACTTGAGTGCCACATACAAGAACTTCACAGAGCAGAGCTCACCTCTTCTATGAGTCTAAATCACCTGGAAAGTGTGCAAATTAGATTGAACACCCTCCTCAATCTCAGAGAAGTCAAGTCATCTACTCTTCCTTCCAACAGTGTGTTGTCCATAGTGCTGCACATGTGACAGGGTCAGGGTACCCACTGCACCTCCCTCCAGGTGAAACCTCTAAGCAGCCAGGAAGGCAAACACAGAGGGTTCAAGAAATGAATCCTCAAAGGCACCCAAAGTCTCACAGCTGAGAAGTTTATAAGGTGAAGACCTGCGTTCCCCCCTCTGAAGTGATTACCACCTTACAGAGTCCTTGGGTAAAACCAGAAGTTACCCTATGAACAGGAATCCTAACCCTCAGTTCCCCACACCCCACAGCACACCTTGTTTGTAATGATAAAGTGATCTTTGTAAGTAGGGCAGCTTTTGCTGTCTGGAGATTCACATAAAAGCTAGGCCTCTGTGTCCCCAGAGGAGGCACACGGCAGAAAACCAGACGTGCTCAAGGGCAGGGCGCTGTGGAATTGGTGGGAGAGCAGATGTAGGGAACTGTAGATGAGGTTGCTGCTGGAGTTGGGGCTTTGGGATCACCCTTGTGACAGGACAAGAGAGAATAACTTTAAAATAAAAGAGGAGAGGTTTAGATTAGATATTAGAAAGGAAATCTATGAGGGAGGTGAGGCACTGGAACAGGTTGCTCAGAGAAGCTGTAGATACCCCACTCCTGGAAGTGATCAAGGCCAGGCTGGACTTGGAGCAACCTGATCTAGTGGAAGGTGTCCCTTCCCAAAGCAGGGGTGTTTGAACTAGATAATCTTAAAGGCCACTTCCAACCCAAAGCATTCTATGATTCTATGGTAAGTTGCAAAGTCATTCACCTTTAGATTCAAAAGCAAGCAAGCACATGATGCAAGATATTTTTAAAAGTGATGCCATGGAGAATTCCAAGAGGTTTTAGTGGCTTATGTGGAGATGGAATTGCCTCAGCCCTAGAGGGGCTTGTCTTGCTCTGTATACTAGATATTTGAACAAAAAAACTAATGGATTTATTAGGAGTCTCTCATTCCCTCTTGCAGACATAGCTAGTTCTTCCAAATTAGGAAGGAAATAGCTCAAAAAAGAAGTCTGTGTAAATTTGCAATCATTTTGTTATATCATTAATTCCTGATAACCTAGTTACTTAAGTAAGGCTACACTTTTTCATTAAGAGGCATAATGATGGCTCAGGGAGATGGCCAAGATCATGGTAAGGATGAAGCAGCAGGAAGGTAACAACAGTAATCCATTTCAGAGGCAAATGAAGGTAAGGAGAAAGCAACAATTATTGGACTCACTGTTCTATAACAAATAAATGGATACAGGCAATTTTCACTCAGCTTTCTTGTCTGCCACACCACCACATGCTGTCAAAGGATCACCCAGTGCTATTTAATGAATGGAGCCATCAGGGTTGCTCCTGTAACAGAGCTGCTGGCGTGTTTCCTGGCAGGTCACACACTCATGGAGCAGCACAAAGCTGGCCCGCATCCAGACCCAAATCGTGGCTATGATGTCAGGCAACAGTGAGGAGAGAAAGAAAAATTTCATAAAGTTCCTCATCATCTGAATGCAACTGTCAGAGCTTTGATTCATGCCAAGGGTTCTGCATGTACAGCAGTTTTCTGTGCTGCTTGATAATGCATGTCGGGGGCATTTTATTGGAATTCTCTTTTAGGACGTGCCAGCTGTGTGATCAAGTACTCGGAAATTTCAGTGCTTACACTGCTGCAGGCTTTCAAGAGACCAAGCCATCAGGCACAATTTATGGCCCAGCTCTCTCTCTGCTGCCTTGTTTTGCTCCTGATGAGATGCAGAATCCCTGAGGGCCTGGTCTTATATCATGTGAATGAGTAAAGCTTTGAAAAATTGATATTTTATGAAATCCATTTAAATGATAACACTACCCAGGTCACCTTCCAAGCTTCCTTGAGTGTCTTGCATCTCTCATTCTGATTTAAAATGGATTTTGTTCTCCAGAAGTACACAGTAATTCCCAGTGGTGATTTTTACTGATAGCTTATACTAGAGCTGAGCTTTGCTGCTCCTGAATTTCTGACCATCCTGTCAGAGACTTGCACTAAACCTATTTTATATTCAAAACTAGACGGGCAAAAAGGCCCCCATAAAACTATTTTTCTATACTTTACCACAAAAAAGATATAAAATAAAAAGAAGTGTACACTTTCCACCCACGGGGCATGTCTTCTGCTAATCCCTGGATGTTAGCAGAAGGAATAACTGGCTGCATGAGCAAGTTACTGCAGGGCAGGTTTATACTACAGCTGCTATTCTGCTCTGAGAGCCTGTCAGAATGTTTTCACAGCAAACCTGAGGTAGCTAAGCCTGTACTCACCAAGGTACAAAACCACTTGACACTTAACCACAATTTAAAGAACAGTCACTGCAGTTGCAAAGTCACAGCTTGTGTCACCTGTCAGTCGTTTGTGTGGCTGTATTCAAAATATCAGAGAGGTTATCATCGAAGTGGTCTCCTCAGGATGCCTAAATGCTGTAAACAGAAATCAGAGACAGTGTTTTGTTGTATTTTTGGATGCGTATTTATCATATTCCAAGTTTCTTTTCTGCACAGACTGGTCAAAGACTTCCTGATGACCTTTAGCAAACTGCTTTGTCTCCAATCCTCAGAGATAATTAGTCCCACACTTCCACTGAATTAATGATTAATCAACTTTGGTGGTCTAGGATTAATCCTTCATTTCCTCAATTGAGGAATAATAGCAGGAGGCAATAACATCCTTGTTATCCTTTTTGTCTATACAGCCTGTAGTGTTTTTGGGAATAAACCACAATTACTGCAGCGACCACAATGTAGTGTAGATCTGCCTAGATTTGAAGTAGGTGTTTTTGTGTTTTGGGTTTGGGTTTTTTTTTTCTCAGAATAATAGCTCCATGGTGGGAGACCATGCTATGAGGTTTTACAGAGACAAAAAGCATTTCTCTTCTCTGATGGCAGTCACTTTGAAACCAAAACATCTCATTTAAAATTTGTAAAAATTGCCAGCTACTGATCATCACATTCAAACGTTTATTTATCTGTTTGTCCAAGAAGGGATATATGCCACGTTTGCTTAGCAGTCAGTGAGGAATGAAGCTCTCTGTGACACTTACTTTGGATTCTGATGACTAAATGAACTTACATCTTGTGAACCGGATGCAAACCTACTCTGAAAGAATCTAACCATATTTTTGTTCTAGGCACACTCACACCATGGATACCTCAGACCATTTAACATTTTTAAATCAGTGAGAAGATAACTTTAAACCTGAAATGGATGCACTTTTTGTCTATAATCTCTGTGATGAACAAAACTTGCATTTCAACAGGAGAAATTGGTTTAATTCTCAGTCATAGTCTGTATAAGGACTGAGACATCCTTCAACTTGGTTTTGTCTTTCTCTGAAAAGCATCAATCTATTGTGAAAGAGCAGTGCAAGAAACCCTACACAAGAAGTCACAAGTTCCTTTCTTGTCCTGTGCTCTCAGTGAACCTGTGTCAAGTCACATGTCAAGTTGTCCTAATCACACAAATCACATTGCACAGTTGTGCAGGGATGTCCAGAACAACAACACTGCAAGAGAAACAAAAAATGTCTGGCTCACCAGCCTGTGCTGAAGATATTAGGATGACTTATCTTCTATTGGTGTCAAATACCAAATTCAAAGTGGTTCTACTACTGGAATACATTCTTGTGGGTTTCATGTCTTTTTGTGTGAACTAGCATAGGGTAAAAAAGCTTAGGGAATTGGACTGACAGAGTGTGAACCTACAGTCTGCCAAGCTGCTGAGCCATCCACTTGGTGTTTCAACAGTCCAGCACTCCAGATAGATGTCAGTTTTGGTTATTGGTGAAAAAATACAGGATTTACTTTCCTGTAGTTTCAGAAATAATTGTCCCTTAAGAAACCCCCAGAGACTTCAAGGGCAAAAATTAGGTGCTCCTGCATTTAGAAAGATTTTTTTTGATTCAGGAAGACAAAATGAACATTGTGTCTTGACTTGAAGACATTCAACAAAAAGTAATATGTAATTTGGTTTATCCCCACACTTAAAATTACTAATGTGAGATAAACATGGTTTCACAGCAGACAGTTTGTTCTTGGGTTAAAAACCAGCAAGAATAAATGTTCTTAAGGCTCTGTGAAGGAGCTGAAATGACTGTGCATCCTTTGTGACTACCATCACACAGAACACCACAGCTGGCATTTAAGGGAACTGTTCACAGTAAACAAATAAGTTTAGCAGGTGTACACATATTGATTCTTTAAACAGATTAATTTGTCTCTTTCTATAAAAGATCTGCTGTCTTGTATTACAAAGGAGCTCTAGTAGTTAGTTTTATTCTATATTTTTAATTTATAATTCATTAGGTCCCAAATTATTTTTTCACAAAGCCTTTGAGAGTTTATCTGTACTAGCAGGAGAATGGAAAAGATCCATAATTCTGTAATTCTATAATTCTTTGGTTCTTAATTCTTAATCTTAATCCTATAATTAAGTAATCACTAAGGATTTAACAGCAATTGCTGTTGCTCTACCTGCCATTGCTATGGCTCCATTAATTTCACAGAATATATCAGAGTGCATTAGTCTGATGTATTGTCAAAAATAATCATAGCGTAGTCATGCTCTGGAAAGCAGATATGCAAAAATGCCATCTTCTTACACATGGATCATGCCTGTGAACATGCTGTCAGATCTGCCTATTTTGTGACAGAAATACTTTTTTATGTGTTTCAGTTCTGCAAGCAACTTGTTCACATAATATCAAAAAAAAAAAAAATCCCTCAAGGGCATTCTCATCACAGTGATCGCCAAACCTGGGGTCATGGAGTTGTGCACCATTTTAGAAAAGCACAGCTGGAGGATCTTAGAGCTTATGAATCTTGAGTGAACTCACAGCTTGATTTTCTGTAGGCATCAAAGTAGACATAATAAGAAGATAATCTAGTCTGAATTTTAAAAGGCAGGCAGAATTTCCAGGGCTAGCAGAGCACATCTCTTACTGACAGAGGCATTGTGTTTGATCTGAAAGTAATTAAACTATAACAAATATGGAACCCCAGAATGCCATTTAAAATTACTTCCATTTTCAAGTAACATTGTACAATTAATCTCTAATTGTCCAGTGTAACATTTTATTGTGCATTTCAGTAAGGCTGCTCTCTTAATCATGTTTCTTCATTTCTTTATTAATTCACATAACATAACATTGTAGGATGTCCATCTTTTTTCATTATTGACCTCATCCTTACAATCCTAGTGTAACCTAGCTTCATCAGAAATATCACACCAGCCAGCTACCCACATCTTCCTCCAGCTCTTTCCTTTTTTATGTCAAATACCAAAATGGTCCCCCATAGCTCCCTCCAGTCTGAAAAGCAAACAATTGCTCCTGTTTCATTTTGCATCTCTCTGCCATGTACTCATCCATAAAAGTACTCTCCTTCTTGATCCATGGTTGCTTTGTTCTGTTAATGATCTTTGGCAATGGCTTAATCAGAAGTCTTTTAGAAATCCAAGTAGTTAGAATGACCTTGATCATCTCCATCCATATTCTTGTTCAATCCCTCAAAGGCCTTGTTCATAAGGCAGTATTTCTCCTCATAAAAACCTTGATTATTCTGCTCAGTTAGATAATTTTTATTCAAGTGTCCACTAATTGTAATCTTCATTATCCTTTCATTTAATTTGCCTACTAGAAGCATCAGGATTACAGACCTAGAGTTCCTCAAATCTCCTCCAGAGTAGTTTTCAAAATTGGCATCACACCAATTTGCCACCCTACAGGTTTTTGGTATGAAGACAATCCAGCACAACTGCTTCCCAGACTACTGGGATTTCCAGTGCCTAGCTCAGCAGGCAGTAAGTGGTGCCTACACATCCTGAGTGCAGCACAAAGGACCTTCAACACTGGGAAAAACTGTTGCTTTCTGAAATGGAGGAGCAGGGAAACAGTGCAAAAGTAATGCTTTGGCAAAGGCTTTCAGTCCATGCAGTAAGCCCAACACTTCTGTAAGTTCAATAACCTTCCCACATTTCTTTTCCATTTATGCAAATATATTCATATCTCAGATCCACACAAAGACCCAGGCTGGATTGCAAAATATTCCAAAAATCCTTTCAAGAAGATTTTCCTTTTATTACTCTCTCATAGAATTTTCTTCAATTAAAATTTGGCTATTACGTTAAGAGGTAGCTTTGCAAGTCATTGCAGAAGATATCGTAGTTGATAACTCAGACAAACCACAGATTTGAAAACAGTACTTTGAGTGGTTTAAATAAAATGAAAGGATTCTTTCTACCTTAAATAATGCAGTCAGGCTTGAGATGTGGTATCTGATGCTCTGTTAACTTTTCCTTTAGGAAGATGATCACTTTTTCAGGTAGTCTGTCAAAATTTTTGTGTTTAAAACAGAGGAAAGTAGAACACAATACTGCTGTACTCTGGTCACCTCATAGGGCGTGACACCTTGTGGTAAGACAAATGCCTCTGATATGACAAAATGCCTTGAAGTATTTATTGTCACTTAGGTAAGACAGAATTTAGTGTAGCAAATAATTCTAACACCTTGGAAGGTTAACTGAATTCGTGATTCTGCAGAAAATGAAGCCCTTCTGTAATTTTCACACTTTTCCAGCTGCTTAATAGCAGTTTCAGCAAGTAGTCTCTCTGAATAAAAGTGGAGGTGTGTGCTCAGAGGTAACATGCCACTAGCTGAAAAGCCAAGTGCCTTCAGTGGCCAGCAGTGATGTTTACTCTTGGCATGGTTAAGCAACTCATACCAGAAGGTGCTCATGCTTTTAGCAAGTGTTTGATTCTGTGATAAGGCTGAGATCTCAGGAATGTTTCCTGGTTTGCTTCTTCCCCATGACCCCCATCTTCAGGTTGACACAAGTGAGCTAAACAAAAGAACCGAGATTAAAGAAAACGTACAACAATAGAACAAAACAAAAAGAAAGAATTGGCTAAGACTTTTAAGGAAAATGGTATAAGTAGACAAAAACAGTAGAAATGTAGCTTGAAACAGTCTAAGGACGAATGAAAAATACAACACATTTAAATGAAGGCCACTTCCTGCCAGAAAAAAGGCTGCCACAAAGGAAAACATCCAGAAATTGGTGAGGGGACTAAATTTCGCACAAGAAGAGTTTTATCTGACTATAAAAAGGTTATGTCATTATGAGAAAGGAAAATAGGAGCATTTAGGAAATAAAGGAGATCTAATAAAAGACCTGTTAATTGCCAAACCAGACATGGGCTCCCGGAAAATATAAACATAAAAAAGGCAGCCGGTTCAGGTCATATGGGGACTGTGGTATTTATGCAGCAAATGTAAGGTTTAATTGGGAGCAGCCACATTGCCAGTTCCTGCAGAGCCTGAGCCAGCTGAGATGGTGTCTGGGAGAAGCCATCAATCCCAAGTAGCTTCAATGACACTCCCAGACTTGGATGTGCTTCCCAGACAAAGACTGTCTGCTGAGACACAGCAGAAAAGGAACAGCTCATGGAAGACTTACAGCAGTGCTTTAAGGGTTGGGCCAGGAAAAAGTGTGTGAAGGACAATGAGGAGACTGCCTTTAGCTGGTGATGTCGACCTCAGGGTGCAGGCAACTTCTCAGTAAGGCAGCTCAAGCTCTGAGTTGTGTGTGAACAAGAAGAGAAAATCAGACTTAGTTTGGTTTCTCTGTAAGGGAGGAACAATCCTGGCAGTTACATTTGGATAAGGATAAGCTCCCGTCTCACTTTATGCAATGGAAGGAATTCTGAGGAAAGAAAACCCCAAGTATCAGTGAAAGGAAAGCAGGAGCCACTGAGGACAATGCTGTAGATATTTCCTGTGCAGCAGTGTCTGCTCCACAGTATCTTATGGCTCCATACATGTGCTGCCCAAATACTCTTCTTGCTCCCAGACCCTGGCTCTGCCTCAAACAAGCAAAATTAGAGAGAAGAAAAGCAGGGGATGTAACAGCAACAGGTCTTCTTTGAATATAACATGCCTCATTCTGTTGATAGCTCTGATACTTTAACTCAATATAATTACATTTCAGTAATGCACTAGATAGAGTCATTTATGAAATATTACTCAGAATTATATTATAGTTACTTTGATGGGGATAAAAACTCCCTGGATTGTAAACAAAGGGCAACAATAAAGATTAATGTGTTGGGCTGGAGCTTGGTGCATTACTGCTGAGACTGGTATTGCGTGCAGGGTTGTTTAATAATCTGAATGAAGGTGTTAACAGAGTATTAAAAGAAAAATCCCAAGGGTGAGCTGAACTGGAACAAGATGAGAACAGTGGAGGCAAAGCACTGATGAAAGAATCTTTAAAGAAAAGATAGTTTGGGATTATTGGAGTGAGCCAGGGTCCAGTTTTCTGATTATACTATCTGATTATACTACTGGCACAACAATTCTACTGCCCAGGTTTTCAATGGTGCTGATTGATTCCAGACTCACACCGGTGATTTGGAGTTAAAAAGTATTAAATGTGAGGTTACTATAAGATATGGCCTATAAGACTTGGGTCTCTTCAGGCAGAAATATCCCCTTGCAAAGCAGGAATTCTGCAAATACTCTCCGTGCCTCTGTGGTGGCAGGAGCTGCAACACTGAGTGAGATGCTGAGCATCTTCCTAGAAGAGACTGGAGAATTCAGAAAAGAATGACAGAAGTGACTGTGAGAGGATTGAGTAGTTTGGTGGCATACACACAAGTACACAGAAATAGACGTGTACATGAGAGTGAGAGAAAGTAAAATGACCTAATTTTGCATTGTCAATAAACGTTTGCAGGATGTCAGAAAAATTTGTGCTTCATCCGTATGTACTGCAAACCATCGCAGGGAAACTTGTTCTGGTCCAGAGCTTTATGAAATCACAGCCTTGGCAAATCAAAAAACCTGCACTGAAAATGTTTCTTTAATGTTTTTAATCCAGACTTTACTACTGGATTTTGCAGGGCAGCAAAATAATCCCTAAATTATAAAGATGACTTATCAATTGAAATTCTGTCATTCAGTCCTGTAAACCCAAAAATCTTTGGGCATTTCCAGAAAACCGGGATGCAGTGGTGAAGAGGTCTAATTATTCACATGGGGGAGGAGCAGCAGGGGGTGTATGAAAAGAAAATAAAATGTATCTGAAATAACTTAGAAAATAATATTTTCAGAATGCATATTTTAGGGTAACACAAGCAAGAAAGAGAAAGAATTCTTTCAGAAGTGATCCCATCCCATAAAGCCGAAGTTTCTAGAAGCTCAGTTAACAATTCCTTCACTGTGTATACTCAGCAATAAGTGTTTTTATTTGCAGCACCCACTCTGGGATATCTATCTATAGCTCTATCTATCTGTCTGTCTATCTATCTACCTATCTATCTGTCTATCTATCTATCATCTATCTATGTATCTGTCTGTCTATCTATCTATCTGCTTATCTTTAATAAAAATAATTATCGAACTGAAAAAATGAAATAGTTCCAGTGAAGAGCAATAGAATATGTAGCAGTGGTAAGGGCATTTTCATAGAAGGGCTCAGAATTGTGGCAGCACCACCTTTAAAGGTTGTAACTTCTTGATCTTTATCTAACCTATGAAACGTGCTGCCCAAAATGGTATTTACAGCATTTCCAGATTTAACTGTAGAGACTTTTCCCATTGCATGTTCATCAGGTGGGCTCACTGAATTTAGCAGGACTCAGGAGATGCATGGAGAATCATTACTGATAGAAATTCAAAATCCAAATGAGCTTCTGTATATTGGTATCCAGATGAGAGGTATGTAGCTAAAAATACCCCTTGTCAACTGTGGTTTTTGTTATGTGCCAGCTCCACTTAAAATTTGCTACAGACAACCAAGATGAGCAGAGTCTGCTTGCAAGGAATATTTTTCCCTATCCCTTTGATCTAAAGCAGATGTTACTGATTATCAGCAGAAGCCTGTGTTGCATGCTAAGAAAGTCAGTAGTGCTCAGTAAAGGGTATTGGTAAAGTGTGGGAGGGGATAGGCCATGTATTACTGCTGTCAAATTACCCAACTGTTCCACTGCAGTTTTTATTGCAGAGGTTTTCTAGGCTCACTAAATCAATGGGAGGTCAAGTCACACCTTATTACTGCACCAGAGAGTTTCAGATTGCTTAGCATAAAGTGTCATGTACACAGGACAGGCAGTAATTTCAGGAAAAGCAAAAAGCTAGGAAAGCCCAAAGAAAATAGGAAAATGGGGGGCTCCTGAAGTATCTCCATACAAGGGAAGGCAGCTGAAGTCAGTGTCATGCTTCATCTGAATAAAACCCAAGATACTTGATTTCATTGCTAATGTTTTTGAGTCTCTTCTTTCCCCCATGTAGGCTGAATTAATGGGTAATGTGATTAGATCCATCCTGTGGACAGCACACAAATCCCTACCCATAATGGAAATGGTACTCTTCCTCTGTACTGCTCCAAAGGTCTCTGTATGGCATAGTTGTGCACAGTTCAGCTATTGACACTCAGTCTCTCAAAGCAGATGTTTTACACATTTTCAGGGATGTGGTCTCTGAATACAAATTAGTAGAAGTGGCAACGGAAATGGCAATTGGTGGTATTTGTAACTCAAATGAAAACATTCACATTTACCAATTGCTCTGGTTCTGGAGCTCTAATATAATGTTAGCTATTTTTCTTATCTGATTACATTCTCATTCCAGCATATATTTCTTTTTCCCATTTAAAATCAGTAACTTGGTCTCTAAACAGCGGAAAGATTAAACACCAATTAGAGCAATTAGAAAATCACTAATTTTGTCTGCTGAGTCTGGTTCTGCATTCTCTTTAGATGTGTAACTTCCAAGGAGGTCAACAGGAGGTCTGTGTGCATACATGCATTAGGATCTAGTCATAAAGGAAAATTAGATTAGAGTTTTATAAACAAATGACTTTTTTTCTTGATTGATTAAATAATTGAAAAAAATACATCACAGGTCTATTTGAAGTAAATTTTCTTTAGAAAAATTATTCTGGTTTTGAAAAAAAATATTAAAATCTACTTTTTAAAGAGGATTATCTAAAAAGGTTAAACAAGATTGTTTCATTTAATCTGTATAGACATGTTTTAAATACTTCATTTTAAAATAGATATGTCTGAGTCACCTTTAAATATAGTGCAAATTAATCTGAGAAAAATATTTGCTTCCAAAATGTTGTAATAAAACTTTTCAATTAATAATGGTGTTTATTTAATTCAAATAATTTTGCCAGGAATGCATCAAGCTGATGTAAACTGTGACCTGTGTTTTCTAGTGAACAGAGAAGAGAGGAAATACCTGTATGGAACTGTGCTACAGATTTGCCTGCTTGGAGGCTAATTCCAGTAGGACCACTGCCCAGAGCCTGCACATTATTTGCTCCAGAAACAGGACAGATATCTAATTTTTTTTTTTTTCTTCTGAAAACCATGCCTCCTCCCCTGCTTTCCAAACTGCTGCATTGTTTTAAGCATAGGAATTTTAAGTTATCTTTAGATTTGATGGAGTAGTAGAAGGATTGAGGGGAACAACTGGGTTTCTTCACTGTAAATCCTGTGATCCTTGAGGATGACGTATAGCAAAGTCATTCCCTCCTTTCTGTACTCTGCCTTAGTCTCATTTTCCTCCTGTTTCTTTATTCTCTTTGCCACAGTCTTCATAGCAGCAGACATTTCCAGTCTAACACCAGTCAGCACCTTTAGAGACAAGTGAACAATATAAACCTCTTGTTTTTTTCCTTCCAGACAAGAGAAAGGTTGGATAATACTTCGGGTGACCATGAAGCTATCCAAGGCATTTACAGCTGGTCACTATGCAGATGTCAACAGGAGTCTCCCAGCAGCTCCTGGAGCATCCTGGCTGCAGGGGAGATGGAGGGCAGCGTAAGGTACCCACCCACCCTGGGCATGTGAGGATGCCAGGACAGTCTCTGAGGCTGGCTGGAGGGGGTGTATGTGGAAACAGATGAGGAGCAGATCCTGCTTGCTCAAATCCCCCTCAGAGCTCATGGATCCCAGTGTTACTGAAGGCAGAGTCCACCTGCCCATTACTCCTTCTCTGCAGACATGGCTCTGTTTCTCCGTCCTCTCTGGCACATTTCCTGCAGCAGCTGAACACACATGGGCGGAGAAGATACCACGCTCCCCAAACGTTTCATCATATCCATTTTCCTAATTACCCTTCCATTTATCTATTTTGCATGGTGGGTGTCTAGTTGTAAATAGGAAGCAATTGGTGGGTGGTTTGCCTCAAAGCAGAACTATTTTTTCCCTCTTGTTTTTCTGCAAACTTTTATTTTTCTAAGATAAAGAGACAGAAGAGGTGCGAATTCAGTTCAGCTCTATCTACACAATTTTCAATTCTGTTTGCTTATTCTCTGTTTATTTATTTGTACACCTATTTATTTATATATCCAATTCTATTCTCATTAAAACTTTCCTGATTTTTCCTCTTCACTTTTCTGTCTGCTGGGATGCATCTGGGAGAAAACCAAAGACCATCTCAGAAGACCATCCCAGCAGGATTACTGTAAAAGGACAGCTACTCAGATGGACTAGGGCACAGGAGGGAGCAACAGCAGAGTTCTGCCTTTTTGATAACCACTGAACAAATCCAGATGATGAAGGATAGGAGCACCCAAAGGTCAGTCTGTCTGTCTTCCCAATTTTTCCACTTTGTTTTTCCCTCTGCAACAACCCTTTTATTACAGTGTTAGAATCCAGCATTAAAATTATAATTTTCTGTAATGCAAAATCATGCAAAGTTTTTTTGCTGCCTTCTCTTCCACTTCAGCTGAAAGAGCTCTGATTCTAGTACCCAACTAATTGTTTTTGATCTTGCCAAAGTTCAAGTTACAGTATCTGATTTTTTTTCATCACAGCAAGCTCTATTTCCACTGAAAGAATACTGATGAGTTAGACACTAGAAAGTGCCTTTGGTGACACAACATGCCTTGTTCTGAATTCTCAGTAGCTCTAAGCAATTATAAATCTGTCAGTACAATCTTCTTTACTTTCAAAATTAACTACAATGTTTGGTAATAAATTTCTAAAACTTTTATCAAGAGGTTTTTTCCCCTGGAAGTTTTTTTGTGTAGCATAGGGCTTCGGGGTCCCTTTTCAATGCACACATTTATCTGGGCATTGTCCTTCCTGATCCTCCCTGGGCCACCAGCCTATCCAAGAGCAGATGATGGGGACAATGTGGCAGTGTGGGAGGGAATGTGTGTACTTGATACCCTTTCAGGACAGGATGTGACCACAGGATCTCACTTCACCCACTATGAAGCACAGACTTGCCCCTCACGTGACATCAGCAGGACTGACAGTGTCTTACAACCAAACACCATGAAACCTGGACCACTTGGGTCTGACCAAATTGTCTGGCAGATCTGACTCAGCCTTTCATTCACTGTTAGGAGCAGATATTAGGGTTACCCTTTTCCCTCACAAGCACTTCTTTTCATAGTGATGTCTGAAATGGCAAATTTAGACATTTCTTCAGGAATATAACATAGGAACATAATCTGAAATAGTGTATTTTCTCAAATACAGAAAAGTTAGAGAAGGAAAACGATTCCTGCAGAGATAGAGTGACACGTTCACTGAGGAGTTAATTTCTGAATAAAAACAACCTCAAAGCATGAATGGAAACTGAAAACCATGAAGCTTCTCTTTTAAAGAAACTACTGAAAATGTGTGTTACTCACTCTTCTTACTGTGGAAATTAGGCACACTCCTATGGATTTTCCAGCAATGTTACAATACCGTACAAAATTACTCAGAGGATAGAGACATTTCTCATTGGAAAGCCCTCTCTGGACATGTAGAGAACAGTTTTTGAAGAACAGTTAGTTCCACAAGTGTGCTATGGAGCAGGAGAGCTGGGGCAGGACAGGTGGCAGGACAGGAAACATCAGCTCAGTGTCTCCAGCTGAGGAGGTTCCTGCCCAGCTCCTGCCCAGCAGCCCAAGCTGTGCAGAGAGGCACCACAACAGCCTGGGAGAGCCTTGTGTGATATCCCAGATGAAATGCAAATTATTTGGCAATCCTTTGGAGCCTTCAGGTGCGAAAAAAGAGCAAAAAAGCACTAGAATATGGGAAAAAATAGGACTCTCATATGCTCTGGGCAGAAAATGCTTTGCCAGAGGCAGAGGAGCAGAGCAGCAACAGCCAGAGCTGCAGCAGGAGGGGAGGGTGTGACTGGGGCTAGGGAGGAACTCCCCATGTGTGGGCCAGGGAAGTTACTTGCCCAGATATGAGCCTCATTTTCCCCCTGCCCAGTAGCTGTCCCTGTGTGGTCCCTGAGGGTGGCACTGAGGACAGGAGAAAAGGGGACCATGTGTCTTGTGAGGGATGATAGCTTTATTTACGATTTTGCTGCGATATTGCCTATTTGTGCCTAATTCATCACCTCTCTGATGAGAAGATGCTCTTCTGCTGCTCCTTGGTAGTCCTTTCTGAGTTTACTCCTGCCCCAGACACATCCATTTCTATGTTTTTCAGGCTTCATCTCCATTTGCTCCCTGCCATGCTCCCCTGCTATGTTCATGCTAGAGTGCCTTTGTATCATTGTTCTTTGTTCCTGCAGGTGTTTTAGCTTGTCCTAGTTTAATAAGTTTCCTCTTCTGCATCCTGATGAAGCTGTTTGGAAAAAGGGAGGGTACCTCGGCAGAAATCCCCCTGAATACAGTTCCCAGCTCTGTAGCAGCACCCAGGGAGCTGGAGCAGGATTTGCCCTGAACAAAGTACATAGAGAATCTCCATCATAAATATGTCCTTTACACTAATTTCTTACCTGTCTGCAGCTGCCGAGACCAAGCTCAAGAAAAAGCCATGCATATGATTTATGGGTTGTGGCTAATATTCCAAAACAAACCACAAACTCATCCCTGTGCTGAAGGAGCATTGAGGGCACAATTCATTAACTAGAAGCTTAGTCTCCATCTTATATTTAACCAATAATACTCTATAAGAAACAAACAAAAAAAGAGAGATGTAACTGTACTCTGGGACCAGGTCTGTGTGACCAGATCAGCATTCAGTGTCAGGAGTGCAGCTTCATCAGTGAATATGTGTGGCAAAAATGCCCTCACAGACACCTACACTTGTTTATGGAGGAGAGGAATAATTAATTTTTTTTTTCACCTTAAACAATAGAATGTCTTACCTAGAAAAATCTGTGGGCAAAAATAATTACGTCAGCACACCTGGCATAAAATGCTCCATTTTTAACAATTCAATCATATAGCTTTTCTCTTTAGAAATAGATATGTAGGCAAAAAAAATGAATTTACAAAGGAAAAGTTCTAAGTTTGCTTGTAAAAAGCTATACATTAGATTATACTTTTAAAAAGCCTAATTTTCTGCTTCTGATTTTTTAACTGAAGCTGTTTAAAGACATTTATTGTATTAAAACTGCACCTTTTGGTGCTGAAACACATGCAGCAATCTACAAGGGACAGAAGGTGAGGTGAAACTATGCAAAGGAGCCGCTCCAATTTTCAGAAGGCACCTGGAAATTCTGTATGTTGACAGCTTACAAGCCACCCGCCGTTTTCAGACTCACAGTGGGTGATCAGCTCCCACTGATCTAAAACAGGAAACAGAAGTGAAAAATGGCTCATCTCACCTAGTCCTCACTGCATCCTCGCTGCCACCTTCATGGTGGCTATCACGATTACACTAACAGGCTTACCTGCCCTTGGAGGTGGATATGCAGGAGGTTGATGCTGCTTTTATCTCCAAAGCACAGTGCTGGAGGGAGAACACCTGGCATCCTGCATCTGGCATCAGGAGAGAGACCTTGGCCAGGCCCCTCTTGGACAGTTTGGGCGGTGTGAGTGGGCCAGGAGCTTTGTGGAGCTGTGCTCTGAGCACAGGGCTGTGGCAGCTGCGGGTCCCGCTGGCACATCAGACTGCCTGGCATCACCGAGGTGCAGCTTGAGGGCTGCTCCAGGCAACAGCAAGCCCAGTTTGCTTGGAGAGGAAACAAAAAAGGCTCCTTCAGGCAACTTTTGTGCCTTGCTTTGGGGGCAGGAAATCCTCCGCTCCCTTGTCTTTGGGAGGCTGTGGAGGGCAGCAGAAAGGGCCCCGAGCCCAGGAGCAGCCGGGCTGGGACTCCCCACGGGGCCCTGGAGCACACGCAGCAAAACCTGGCCTGTCAAGGGGAACGGGAGGGACCTGGACCGCGTAAATGATCTTCCAACGCAGATGTCTTTCTCAGGGTCCTCACCAAAAAGAAGTAAAAAATGCTGAAGGAAAAAAGCTCAAGTAGGTGTTCCTTGGGACTTCAGCCTTGCCAGAGTACCCTGGGGTTAGACAGTGGGGGGAGTAATGCGTGCTCCCTGGTTAAAAGACTTTTGTTGGAAATCCAGACAAGACTTCAAGCTTACAGAGACAAACCTTTCAGGTGAGCTGGCTGAGAAGGGCTGAACACAGAAAATAATTTCCCTGGAATAAACTCTTCAGGAAGCTGAAGAGTTGCTAAGTGAAAAGCATGACACTGTTTCAGGGTTAGGAATAATGTGGTAATCTTCAGGACAGATAAATATAAGGTGTTAACTTGACAGTAGGACTAAGGTGACCAACAGTGCAAGAGAGTCTTAGTTATAAAGGCTGCTACAGCTATCAGCAGGTACTCTGATTAAATATGTTTGAATGGACCATAGTTGGTGAACTAAAGCAAAATAATTTTTCTGTGTGTTCCAGAAACTCCTTCAGTTCTTTCCTCATCCATGTTTTATTCATTTTTTTCCCTACAGATTTCCAGGTATACTTTGCAACTACCTGATGCCATGCAGTCTTGGAGTAGTATCTTAACAAAGTTAATGGCAGTGTTTGAGTTAGAGGGTGCAGTAAGTGGAAAAGCTGGAAAAGTATGTGGCTGCAGGGAGGAGAGGGAGCTGAGCAGCTCCTTAGCAACAAATTACTGAACTAATTACCTCCCAGTAAAGATATTTACTCAGCTCCAGGGATGAGAAAACACATCAGGAGGAGGCATCGAGCCAGAAGCCTTTGAGTTTTTGCACTGACATGAAGGGGGCTGCCTGAGGATGGTCTGATCCCATCCTCTTGCCCAAGGCAGGGTCAGCTGCAGCCAGGTCAACACATGGAAGCACTGCAGCCTCTCTGGACAGCCTGTGCCAGTGTTTGACTACCCTCTCAATAATATGTGTTCTTGTGGAATTTCATGGCCTCTTGTCCTGGTGGGGGCACCACTGGGAAGGCCCTGGTTCCCTCTTCTTCCTCCTTTCCATAAGGTATTTACATACATTGATGAGATCCTTCAGAGCCTTCTATAGGCTAAACAGTCTCGTATGAGAGATGCTTCAATCCTTTAATCATCTTAGCAGCCCTGAGCTGGGCTCAGTGCGGTATCTCTGCATCTATCTTTCCTCTATTGGGGAACCCAGAACTGGACACAGCAAAAAATATCCCTGCAACTCTAGTTAGAATAGCATAGTAGAATATTTGCAGCTGGAAGGTACCTACAGTGATCATCTAGTCTGACTGTCTGACCACTCTGGGGCTGACCAAAAGCTAAAGCATGTTGATAAGGACATTATCCAAGTGCTTTTTAAACACTGACAGGCTTGGGGTATCCAGCACCTCTCTAGGAAGCCTGTTCCAGTGTTCTTAGGTTAACTTAGGCCCAGATTCTCAGGTGGATTTCTTTCCTTCTTCCTTTTTTTTTTTTTTCCTTGAATAACTGGTACTTAGCAATCCTCAAAAATGCCATTGTGCTTTTTGCCTGTGGCTCCTCCTGATGCTATTTTGTTGGAACCTACTTGTTTCTATTCAAATCCTAAAGAGAACAGATGCAACTCAGCTGAAACTGTGATGACTCTACAATCCCATATGTCACTGCAGAGTGACAGCATCTAGTAAACTACAAAGCAAAATCAAATGTGGAGCTTCAGTTATCTTTGCTATTTTCTGCAGTCGGAAAAATGCTTTCTGTTCTGGTGAAGTTTGACGACAGCTCACTGAACACAGCCAATGGGGTTTCAACAGTTTGTATTTTAATATTAAATTAAAATTACATCTATCTGCAAGTATAAACAGGTTGATGGGAACAAACACCCATCTCAACCTGTAGTCTCATCTCTGGTTTTGATTAAATTCCTCCATTTGCAGCAAAGGAAGCAACAATTTTAAAACTTTGTCAGTAAGGGAAGATAGTCGAACAGTTGCTCTGTCTTGATTTACAGCTCATTTATTTCTATCTACCAGTCAACATACAAATACATTCTGTTACAGGTTTGGGATTTCAAAGAGCTTTTAGAAGGGAAATAATGTTTCCTGATCCCTTTTAAAACAGTACCTCTTTTTTCAAGGCCAATTGTCAAATACAGTGAAAAGTGACATACAATAAACTTTTGTCTAGTATATATTCATCAAACCAGTTTGGCTCAGGTAATCTATAGGCTTACATTCTTTATTAGTAAATAAGTTCTTTGGCCTCTGTAAGGAACTAATCACCACCATAAGTCATTACCACTCACCATACTGCATGTCAACTTTTAAAAGCTGAAAACACCAACTCCAGCATCATCTGTATTGTTTGACAACAGCAGCTGCATTTCTAATGATTGTATTCACACCAGACTTTCCAAATTTGCATTTTAAAGGCTGTGTAGTTAATGGCAGACTCTGACTTGTTTATGAATACATGGATAGCATGGCAAGAGGTGTAAATCTGTTTGGGAAGTGTTCCCTCACAAGGGAGGGAACACTGGCAGTGTTGCCCCAGGAGGGAAGGGCAGCTGCTCCTGCTGAGATCATCCCATCTCCCAGAGTCACAGCTGGGTAATGTCAGTAACAGAAATGGCAGTGACAGTGCCACACCTTTCTTGGGTCTATCCAGTGACTTGGACCCAGCCATGGGAACAAAACTTACATGGGCTTGGGTGGCAGGGCGGAGCTGTGCTGAGACAGTGCAGTAAGGACAACGAGGCATTGCACCAGTCTGGGGCTGCAGATCTGGTAGGTCACACTTGGCACTTCAAATCACCCATTTGAATGTTTGGCTTGATTTAAAGCCCAGGTGACCACAGGATCCTGTTCACTAAGCTGCTCATTATTTTACTGCAGAAGTTGAGTAATGTTACGTTTTGATCACGGGACATGATAACCCAGAAAATGGCATGGCAGAGGAATGAGATTGTGAATCCATTTCTCTTCCCCTCTCGCTGGCCTTTCCTTATGCTCATGGGGAAAGCTGCAGACCCACTGCCATTTTTCCTGCCCATCCTTTCCTACCCTCTGCAGGCCCACCTTGCACTTTCTGCAGGTCAGAGCCCAGGTCTTCCTGGCCATTGTGCAGATCCCTGTGTGTCCCCCTCTACTCACTGCACATTTCTGAAATCAGAGGACAAAGCCTGGCCCAGAAAGTCCTCACCAGCAGAAGCAATCTCTGTCCCTGCTGTCCCTGCTCACATGAGTACAAACATCATGTGCCTAAAAGACAGTTTAGGAGCTCTTCACTTGCTACCTGTATTTGTTGAATGCAGGTGTTTTACAAGAAACCACTGGTTTGTCCTGGTATCCAGAAAGAATAAGCTGCAGTGCCAGTGAAGAATGAAAAGGAGTTGTGTGGTATTTATGATTCTGCAGCAAAAGCTGCCCCCTGGAGGAACGTGTCTTTAGGCAAATGAGATAATGAGATGCAACTGCAAAAATACCTCTGCACATTCAACCGTGAGCATCATTATTGTAGTCACTTTACTAAGTTAATCAAAGAGACTCAAAAATTGAAATACAGACTTTATACAGAACGAGTTGGGAGAACAGATAAACAAAAGCAACATTCTTCAAGAATTAGTTGTGTTTTATAAACATCAATAAATACTGAAAAAGATGTGAAAATTCAAAAGAAAAAAAGGAAACAATATCAACAACTTTAAATTGTCCCAATATTTATAATTTAGGCAGATTTTTTTGTACTTTAGCAATAGGGATTTCATCTATGAGTCTTTATATAACTAAAAAAGGAAAAGAAAAATAGTGTATTGCTGACACAAGACCAGGGAAGGGGTCACAATAAGAGCAGAAAAATGACACATCCAGTTAGAAGTGTATTACAGTTTGGCAGGAATACTCTGCATGAACACCGTCTATGTGTGAGAAAGAGACAGCATCACTATTACAGGCAAGAAATGATGATCAGGTATCATTATCAGTTGTCCAAAATGAAAATTAGCTTAGGGGGAAATGAAGACTAAAAAAAGAAAAGAGCAGAAAAAAATAAGGAAACTTTTAAAAACACCTCCTGATAATAGTCTTCTAAGGCAAATGTTACATGCACTACCTCCCCAAGAAGCTAGACAAAGCTCTTCCATTCCCTGTGTGTTTCCTTTCATTTATTTTCACGAAGAAAGGTTTGAGAGAGCAGAGTGCTGGGAAGAAATACTGCAAACCTCTAAATTAGTGAATGAACTTCCAGCATCACTATTGTATTCAGGGTAGGAGGAACTGGAGGAAATTATGTTTTTCAGCCTCTGAAGTGCAATGATCAGTAGCAAAAGGAGAAAAGCTAAGAGACTAAGGAATATAGAAACATAGACATAGACGTTGGATAAACGGCCAGACGATGAATCCACTGAAGTTGAAAGGGATGTGGGGTACAGCTCCAGAAAAGTCCCATTTTCCATGTTCCCCACAAATCCAGACGAAGGGTCAGGTTCTGACATTATTTGGGTTGTGTTTTAAAAATCACAGCAGATCTTGTATTCAAAGGCAGCTTTAGTGGCATGAAAAGGGTTTATTTTAAGCGGACATTTTTCCATCCCAACGGTGAGATGACAGGTCAGCCATTGAAAGAATTTATTCTTTACTGCTCAAGCCCAGGACAATTTAAGATTTTATCCTTCAGAACTGCAGGGAAAAAAAAAAAAAAAGGTTAATTTACTAGCAGATAATGTGCACCTGATATAATTTAGGTCTTAAGAGTTACATTTCTTAGTTCGAAGATGCAATTCTTAAAGAATTAGTTAGCAATTATCTTTATATCTCAATTTTCCAAAATGCAGGGATTAGGAGAAATCCTACTGAATCCTAATGGATTAAAATTGACTCTTCCCAACCAGGAGTTGTTTAATTGCAGAACAGCACAATCAATAATGTACTTTATATGGGACAGAGGTATTGGAATCCAAATTTATCTTGTGATAAAAAAACCCAGTCAAGGAATTAAATCCCCTCTCAAGACCTCAGATCCTCAACCTAGATGAGCAAAGCCCCTCAACATCACAGTCAATGATGAATTAATTAGCTACTTACTCCATAGTGTCTTGCCAGAGGTACCCAGAATTAGGAAATCTGCCAGACTTGCTTCCTTACTGTGTATTTATGGAATGTTTTGAACGGTTTCAGATGTTAAAATGCATCTCACTGTAATTCTGCCATGGAGATTTCAATGGCAGGCATGTTTCAGTGGAGCCTTGCAGCTTCTGACACCTGCAAGTGAAATTCCAAGGAATGGGCAGCCCTGCCAGCCCACCAAGCATGAGAGGACTATCTAAAATATCTAAGACAAAAGGTTACATTCCAGATGTTGTTTTCTTGTTTATTCATTGTGTTTGTTGTTTTATAGTGCAGCTGTTGGTGGTCTTAATCAAGAATCTTAATAGTCTGCAAGATATGTAGAAGTACAAAAATTTGCATCTGCAAATACCAGATAAAAATATTCTTACCATTGTGGTATATAACTCATAGTGATGCATAAAATATACTAGAATAAAACTATTTTATAACCCTAACAGTATTTAGCCCCACAGGAAACTGTATTTGTTGTACCTCGTGAAATAAGTCACAACAGACTGAACAAAGACAGACCCTTATGAGATTATACTCCTTTTGAACTGTCTTTAATTTAGTGATATAAAATTAACTAATGGAACAATATGTGTTCATTTCATGTTCTGGAAATAGCTAAGTGTGTTATAGCTAATTTATCCTTTTTAAAAGATAGGCTTTGATATAGAAGATGTGTATTCTTAATTACTTGTCATAATGAAAATCGGATCCATTATTAATTGAATTGCTCTATAATAACTTAAGGAATTAATTCACATGAATTCTTTAACATGGCAGAAGTTGAAAGCCTTTAAATTTTTCACAGATTTGAAATCTACTACATTTTGCTTTTACCACTTGCACTTGACCCTGGTACAAGGAATAGCTTTGGCATTTTGGGGGACTCTTTTTGAAGTTAGTGGAAAATTTAAAGTATCAAATAGGAGTAATCAGAACCTCAGTTAAGCTGAGATGTGTTTTGCTGAATCAGAGCTTTTATAGGTCTTAAAACACAACCCAGAGTATTTTTTAATTAATATTTTGAAGTGAGATCAGACACCGTAAACTCTAATTCCAAACGAAACCACAAGCAGTTTTATTCAGTGCACCCCAGCTACCACTTCAGCTCAGGTCCCTGCTTCTGCTGGGAGAAGAAGGTAAATGTCATGAACTGTTTGTCTCTCTCACCCTGACCCTCCTGAAGAAATAACTGCCAGAGATTCAGATGGCAGAGAATGAATAAATAATAGTGTGTAATCAATTTTTTGTTAGGTTATTTTTTTTTTCCATTTCTGAAAATCAAATACAACAGCATCATAACATTTAGCCCAAACTTAGTCCCAAAAAATGATTGGGAATTTTGCCACTGACTTCAAAGTATAATGGCAAAGCTGGTAAACTGAAATAAACCTGTTGTCTTTCTGAGAGCTGTAAACTGACCCAGGAAATGAACCACAAACTTTTCCCATTCTGTAGTGGTCCCTGCCTTTCCCTTGTTTATTTTTAGAAAGCTGAGTTGGTTTAAGGCAAAGAATGTATTGCAAGTATTGTTCCTGAATGACTGCAGATGGAGAACTGTCTGACAGGAGGCAACTTTCCAATTAACCACTCTTCAAAAGTACTGGGACAGCAGAACTGGCACCTGTCTTCTGGGGGCTCAGATTTTGTGGTGTAGCTGGATCTGGGTTTCTTTGTCAGAGGCACCTCTGCAATGCCAAGATAGGGCTGTGTGACTTGAGGAGGCTCCCTGAGTCCTCAAGTCCAGCCTCACTGCTGAAAGCCCCAGATAATACTCTGCATTTCTGACTATGGCTGAGTTTTCCTCCTGCTATTGCTCCCTTGTTACACAGCCTTGCTGCTATGATGGACAATCTGCCTAGAAGATTCACACACTTCAGTAAAACAATTCACTGGTCCAAGAAGGCGCAGACTCTACCACACTCTGCTGCTGGTTTTAGATGTACAAGAGACCAAAACCTTGTTCTGCTACTCTGGTACTCAAATATGAGTGTTGGCACAAAAGGAAAGGCTCTCCCAGGTACATGGTGTCATTTGTATATCCTGGCTTTTCAACCAGAGCCACTATTTAGGTATATCCTCCCAGCTGTGCATTGTTTCTTCATTCATGTCCTTGGTATAAATACCTTTCACAGGTGAGGACAACTACTCTTATTCCAGGGTAAGCCAACTTGGTAGATGCTGTAGGCAAGCTCAGTTGGAGTTTTTCATATTTCTTTTTATCCTGTGGTAAGCAGGAGATGGGCAAGGTTGCATTCACCAGAAGAA
Source organism: Cisticola juncidis (assembly GCA_013400215.1). NCBI lineage: Eukaryota > Metazoa > Chordata > Aves > Passeriformes > Cisticolidae > Cisticola > Cisticola juncidis. Next base: position 126,411 of record VXBR01011561.1, on the reverse strand, counting down.
GGGCAAACTGAGCAGGTGAGGGATGAGGCAAAGCATCACTGTGTAAAAGGCCAGCCACAGGTACCAGCAGTACCATGCCTGGGCAGCCATGCCAAAGTTAGCCACCATTACATACCTGGTGGTACCTGCCAGAAAATCTATTTTGTAAGGAAATGCAAAATCCTCTGGTCAGGAGCAGAGGCCTCACATCTAACATGTGCTCTGAGTGCCAAATTATATGTAACATATATTTTAATCTTTAGCATTCCTAAGACAGTCACTATTTCACAGTTCAGACTAAAGAGAATATTAAATGAGACTGCAACACTCTCCAAAATGGCATGAACAGGGCTTTTATGTAGTCCCAACGTCATAAATGCTTTACCATCTGTATTGTATTTCTTCGTGGATCTTGATGCAACAACTCTGCTTCTCCAGGCTCAGTCAGATATAATTTAACAGCGTGTACTCACACCACTGAAACCCTAAAAACTGAGGAGCAGGCAGCAAAAAGTCTGGTAGAGTCAATTTATTGACTTCTGAGTTTATCCGCCACAGAAAAGCACTTCATTTTCTTGGTTCTTCCTGTATTTTTGTGAGCACAAGGTCAGAAATACCTTAGCTGTTTCAGTGTCTTCAAAATGTTTAAGCAGAGACACAAATTTACATTAAAAAAATCAGTGTTTTTATATTACATAAACTAACACTTTTGTCACAATCTCCTATGAACTGTTTCTTTACAGGTAGGAGGTATTCTAGAGAGTCCTTATTGTAAATATCTCTTAACAGATGAGATCTTAATTTGCCTTTAGCATAGTTACAACAGAGAGGTCCCTCTTGGTCTGGCCAAACTTCAATATACTGTAACAGAGCAGGAGGAGCAGGAGGGAGATTGTGCAGGTTCCCAGATGATATGGTGATGGCAGTTCTAAGATAACACTTGCTTATACCTGAAGATGTGTTGCCCCTCCCCAAGTTCTGCTATCACAGTGATTGGTTCCAAAAGCTGGCAGCAAGTTTTCACTAGATTGATCTATGTATGAAGGCCAGGGTTTAATTCTTTCATCTTCCACCTCACTGCCTTTGTCTTCTACACTTCTTTCCTTCCTATATTATCAATATTGCCCTTCCAGCAAACATGTAATACAAAATATTTAATGCCAATAAAAATACGTTTGCATGCTCTTACTAAAGGACTGAATGAATTTTACCTAGCAGGAACACTTCAGCCTTGAAAAGCAATATGCTCTAGACTGGAAAAATGTAGCAGTTTCACATCATGCAACTAAATAAGACCGTGGCTCTTAGACAGAAACAAGGATGTGAGCAACATTTTATTCCATTGAAAATGTAGGTAGAAAAGACAAAAAATGAGTTTACCAAGAATATGATCCTTAATACTTCTTGCATACATGCCTTTGGCAATTAAAAGACCACAGCAAAGTAGAATGCTTCTTTTTCCCATTACAGATAGACCTTCCAGGAGCAGAGAATCCCTTTTCCACTCTGCCTGGGAAACAGGACCAATTGCCAACTGACTCAATGAAATAGAGCACAGGAAGAAAACAAAAACTATTTCCTGCCACAAGCAATGTTTTCCTTTTAGTTTATGATCTAGTTTCAATTTTTATTTTGATTTAATATGATTTAAATTTATGTCTTTGAAAATCTAAGAAGACAAGTCCCCAGATGGCTTGGTTGCAGGTTAAAATCAAGTTATATTTTGTTTGGGGGTTTGTGTGGGGTTGGAAAAGGGAAATCCTCTGAGCCATAAGAATACTTAGATTAATTCAGATAGGCTCCAATGATTCTCTAATTTACATTTCCCATGGATCTGCAGATTATAGAGTCATTTATACCAGTGTAAGTCAAAGACGTTGCAACCTAGGATCAGACCCAGAACCTGTGAGTTAAATCTGGTCTTTAAAAGTAGAAGAAAAATGAGCAAGGAGAAAGAATAAAATACTCACAAGCAAGAAGAGATGGAAACAGAAGCCAAATGTCCAATGCAGAAGATGTGGTTGATGATCACGCCCAAATCTGAAGGGACTGCATGCTGAGAAAAGCCCCTATGTAAAAGCAAATAAAAGTGGAAGAGTTTAGTAATGACTACAATAATAATAAAATAAAGGAAGGACAAGTGCTGAATTTTGACTGCTCTTATTGGCAGAAATTTCAGAAAAAAAACCCCAAAGCAACTGGAATACTGGCTTGTGTTTTATTCTTGCTAACAGCATCCTTCTGCTGCCCAGTTACAGAACATGTACTGTATCAAAAACCATGATCCTGAACTCTGCTTTACAGACAGGCTTTGATAACACCTTTCTCTTCTTCTGCAGAGAGCTCCAGGACCAAGACAGACATCTATCTGTCCCCTGGCACCTTTTAAAGCACTAGAGCACTGTATCTGCTCTCCAATTCATTCATTTCACATTATACCCTAAAGACTCCTGCCAGGAATCAGGTTTTTTGGATTACACAATATTATTTATTCATTCTCTTTATTTCCGACTATCTGCTGTTAAAATTTTCACATGCCTGAAATATCCAAGCTGAATATGTTATAAGCACAAGAATAGCTAGAAGAATTTTGTGTGCTACATGCATTCAATACCTAAAATTAGAACATAGCCCCTGAATTATTTTTAATAAAGTAAATTAAATTTCTTGTGTATGAAGAAACAATCCCAGATGATACAGATTAAAGCAAAAGAGGGGCCACTCAAACAAATTTTCCCCCTTTGGGAGAGAAAAGAGACTTTCACAATCATTGTGCATCTTAGAGCTCTGCCCCTTCAGCACATTTGGTTTGACTGCTTTAGAGAGGCAGATCTCTAGGGAGGGATGTTGATGCATTGTTGTGCTGCTTTCATCCCTTCAGTCACTGAATCGCTTTTGGTTTAAGCCTCTCCAAGTTCAATAAAGAAAATGGTCTAGTGCAGCTGCTAAAAGACAGTATTGTTGAAATCCAAATGTATCATAACATTGCCTATAATAATGTTCCACCCAAAGGGAGTCAGACAACTTCTTGACCATCTCTTTGTGAAGGAGAGGTAGGATGCTGTAAGTGAACCCCAAAGTCAGCTGTCCCAGGGATGGATCCAGCATGTGCTCTGGATGTGAGGATGTGCACCCTTGTCATCTTGCCCAGAACTGCTTCTGGGGCTGAGGTAGGTGTGGTACGGGATGGCGAGGGTGTACGGCAGCCCCTGTATGGGTTTTCTCTGGCAAATATGCCTCACATAGCCAAGAGCTCTACCCTACACCCTCAGTTTTGTCTGCTCATAGCAGAAACCCTTTTGCTCCTCTTTATTTCTTTCCCGGGGGAACGAGGCATAGATCTCTGCAACAGGGCTGCATCTTCAACCAAGGCAAATACAAATGGTTTTGCTCTTTTTTCTTGGTAGAATCTTTGTTAGTCCATCTTCCCCCAGATACACAGAGCACTGCTTTTGCCCATTTAGCCCTTCATTCAATACAGTAGTGACACAATCTCCAGCCAGGCAAGGGGACCAGAGCCTACCAAATCTTGGGCTGATTAAACACAAAGTGAAAATCCCAAGACATCCCCAAGGCCTCCTCAGTGCAGGCATTCATATTCAAATGGCAAGTGTACACAATGAGGCAGGGATGGCAGAGCTTTTAATTGTGAATTCTTCAAAGAACAGAGAAATAGTTGGACCAGAACATCAACAAGCTTATCTTCAGAAGAGCCCCTTACCATACACAGCTGTATCCCACAGTCCTTCATCCTCTTGCACCACTCTAATGCCCTCACAGCTATTTTTACTGTTCCAGCTGCAGCAGCAGCCTACAGAAGGATTTGGCCAAACACTGTATTCATTCACTGTGCCAGTAAGATATGCAAGGAGTAGGGATCTATCTGTTCCCTGTGTCTCTCAGAATGTTGAAAGGGGTAAAGAGTCTTACTGCTGTGCCTCTGAGACCTTAGATACAGAAATGAGGCCCTCCTGGTCTAGCCTCCTATGAGACCATCAATCTGATTCTCACCCAAAGGACACGATCACCAAGGCAATCAGTCTCCTTCCTGTGCTGGTTTGTTAAAAATATTCATTTATCTTTTTTATTTTTTTTAATTTCCTGTGAAAAAATACAAGTTGCTGAAAAAACCCCACCCAAAACTCAACAGCCTACTCTTTGCTGACCATAGTGATGGGTTGTATTTGATTTCTTGATGTCCAGCCCCAAATTTATCGCCCTTATTGCCACTCTGAATAACTTGTACTGCAACTCTCAGCCAAATTCAACCCTGGCAGAAATTTCAAACAGATCTGAGTTCCTAAAGTTTAATGACAGTGAGTAATCAGGCATAGAAGACATGAAGGTTCACACAGCTATTTGGTTGCCCATAACAGATTTAAATCTTGGTAATTGACTTCTACAGTCAAAAACAACCACTAAGGTGTCACTGTCCAAGTGACAGATCCTGGGTGCCCAGCTGGAAAGGAGGTCCAGGGCAAGGCTAGCTAGGGAACAGAAGAAACCAGCAGGTGTCAGGAATCCTTAACTTCTGCATTCTGTATGATGACATCTTGTTTGATTTCTTGCAACATATGATTTGGAAATTTTGTCTGAACAGAAAATTTATTGTAGTACGGAACGGCTGCTTAATGAGAAATGAAAATGCCATTAAAACCCATTTTCCTCAGTGGAATAAGTACATGAAAGTATTTCAACTGCTTCTGCCTTGTTGCCTTCTGGCATGGCTGAGTTGTCCCGCTCCTGCTACCCCTTCTTTCCGAAGGCTGTGTGCAGCATCCCACCAACTGATAAGCCTCTCAGGAGATTCCATCCAGCATACGTGTGTGTGGCATAGCAGTGATGTCACTAATCTCAGAACAAATAAAAGTTAATTAAGCTTTGCTACTTCATGCCTGACTCTTCACAAGGGCTCCCAAAACCCACCTTTTTTATTTGACACAGGCAGAGCAGCGCTGGACTCCACAACTGAGGCCAAGTGGCCAGTGCAGTCGGGGGCTGTGCGCTGTGTTCACCCTTCCTGAAGCCACCACACTTCTCATGGGGCAGTGCATCAGCTCCTGCACAGTTTACTCAGTCCAAAACCTACCAGATAACATACCAAGCTCCAGGGCAAGCAGTCCTTGTTATCAGAGCTTGCTTTTGTTTTGCATTACACTCGTGTTAAACTATAAACTTGCAGTGCTTAGACCATCAGGTTCAGCTCCAGGTAGAGGGGGAAAAACCCCTCAAAAATATAATATGCATCCCCTTCATCTACAAGGCATGCAGTTGTAGGACAAAGTGTGCTAAGTGTGGAACTGAATGGATTTAAGGTCTCTCTTGTCTCTCCCAGTGCTGCAGCACACACTCCTGCCAGATGCCGATGAAGTGCTGCACACACGAGCGTATCTGAGAGCCCTCATCTCCCACACTCCACGCAGGCACATCCACTCCCATCTCGGGAGAATTCTGGGCAGAGTACAGCAAGGAGCCTGCTGAACAGTAAGTGCCCTTTAAATTTGCTAATCAGTGGGGTTATTGGTCCTTAACTAATGAAGCTGTGACCCAGGAAGTAGAGTCCTGAGCAACAAGAAGACATTTTCTTTTGCAAAATCCAGCTGATATATTGATTTCAATATATTTTATAAAAACAACAGGTATAAACATTTTATAAACCACAATTTTTTTAAATCCATATCACACCCAAAAGCGTCAAGCAGATTTCATTTCAACCTTGTCACAAGCTAGGACACAATCTTTTACACTTGGATCAACAGAAATTTTTGTTAATGCATCATTTTCTTTTTTTTTTTCCCTCTCCTACTAAACACAGATGCAGTATCAACTACATACTGTACACTTAAATGTCAAGGGAGTTTTAGGCACAGATGTGCTATCACAGTAACTCCATGCACTGTAACTCTTCTTCCTGACTTGGGTACTTCATCATGTTTTCCCAAGAAAAGTCAGAAAACACCCTTCTCCTTTGATCCTGTTACCCCTCACTGCTGTAACAGAAGATGCCCATCCTCACACCATTCCTTATTTTACTGACACAAGGCTGCATGCATGCTCTCCCCTGACAAAGAAACCATGGCATATTTGTGTGCCTGATATTCACATGTAGTCCCTGTTTGCAAAACAGCCTGCAACAACTTGGGCAAAGACACAACGCGATTGCAAAGGGAGCTGCAGCGAGCCACGCTGTGCTGTGCAAGCATAAGGGGGCAGGGTTGCACCTGAAATGCCAAAAAAGAGCAAGAGAGGATAATGCAGGCTCCAGAAGGAGAGTTTCTGATGGTGCTAAATAGAGAGATCTGTTCAACAACTGCCTCTCAGATGTCCTAGCTTTTAGAGGACTCTGCTGTGCTCCAATCCAGAGCAACAGTAATTCCAGTGGCAGGGAAGGTGACAGCACGGGTGAGGGCTTGTCTTAGCATCTGACCAGACGGCTGCTGAAGGCATCAAACCAAAGCGAATGTGCTGGGGCATTTCGAGGAAATTAAAGGAGTGATGGACAAAGTGCCTACATGAAGCTACAAGTAAGCACAAGGTGGAGCTCGGAGAAGTGCAAAGATGATGGCTTGAGGGAGAAAGATGCTGAGGGCACAGGCTGATCAAAGCCCAGGGTACATCTTGGGAAAACAGGAGGCTTGGCACATCAGGTATAGGGCGACTGTTGGGGACACTTGAAAGCAAAGCCTCAGATTGACATGTCCAATGCAGGGAGAAAGAGGGAGCAGCAGCAGGACTGACACAGAGGGGAGATGCAGATGAAGTGGCAGGCTAAGAGGTGGGCTTTGCAGCAGCACCAAGGATCGGCTGTGTCGTAACAGGATTTCCTCTGCACAAGCCAGGAAAAGGAGACAACCGCAGTCAGGAAGACACAGGGGGAAGACTGCTTGCAAAAGAGTGCAGGAGGTAGAGGTGAAAATATACTGACTTTTTAGTATTTAGATTCCAAGTCTCAGACTTATCAGAAACATCAGATTTTTTGAATGTACTGAATGTACTCTGTCATTGAGATAATTCCTCTTCTGCTTCTGTGTAGATGGGGTGCAAAGAGGAAAGGCTCCATTGCTTCCTGCCTCTGATGGGGAATTTACAGAATACAACTTACAACTTGCACTGCACCAGAAAGACCCAGTTATGAACAAAGACACTTGGCAGAGGCAAACTATCACAGTTCAGCCTTTTACATCTGAAAAAGTTAACAAAATGACCATGGCAATAATTTCCTAAGCCAAATATGTTCACATACATACATGGTGATAGTAGATTAGACCTGGATGCTGAAATAGCCCAAGTCCCCTTCACCAGCTGGTCCTGCAGGATGTATCCTGTTGACAGCAAAGCACTCGTACTGGATACAGCCAAGCAGCAGCCTGCAGGCAGACCAGGCTGTGTGCCAGAGCACAGGAAACCTGGGGAAGGATGAGGGAGGCAGGGGCGACATGCCTGCCTTTACTTTTCCCCGCCTTGGGTGATAGGGGTGACCCAGTCCGAGGAAGAGGTGGGAAAGGAAGGTGGCCAATGCACAGCTACAACCAGCAACCATCCCTAAGGGGAACAAGCCCTTCTAGACATAAAGAGAGAGAGAGAGAAGGCAGAGAGAAGGCAGCTGTTGGTTTCAGGTTGCCTTTTGTTTCGGTCTGTTCAGGCACGGGAAAGTTAGACTGGGTTCAAAATGACGGTAAAAAGCAAAATCACAAGGAAACAGACATAACACTCCAGCTGGATCCCTTATCATAATAAAATTGCCAGGAATATAGTCCAGATTTTACATATTTCTCCTATTTATCTTTCTCCCATTCTGCTACAATTAACTAAGAACAGATTTAATAATAGCTAGTATGCATGCCTAATTGTCTTTGCTTCAATAAATGTTTATCATCCTGGCAAATTCTCAGCCCTTTACCACTATTTTCACAATTTCCCTCTGTTTAGCGTTTGCAACGGTAGGAAGAGTTTGCTTCACTTGATTTCTGTTCCAAACTTTATTACATCTAGCAAGACGATGTTGAAACAGCCTGCAGCTTTTAGGCAGACATAAAGTGCTTGCAAAGGGCACGTTTTTGTGCATCCATCCTGTGTTTTTTCCCATTCTGTGCTAAGCTCAGCTCTTCTCCCACTGCATTGGATAGGCACGTTACAATTTATTTGCAGAGGGAGCAATCCTTTTCCCGTCATCTCTCCGCAAACAATGTTAAAGAGCACACTGGTGGCAGTCCGTGCTTATGTCCGCTGAGCCAAGAATTTGCTTGCACAGTGATGACCCAATGGTCTGTGCTATCACACCCCTGGGCTGCAGCGTCTTTCAGCGAAAGAAACCAGCCTGTGGCTCCCTTCTCTCCGCATCTCTCCTTCCAGAGCCCGTGCAGCCCCGTGCTGTCCCCACGCTCTCCCAGACCGTTCCTCTTTTTGCCTCCGCCGCAAGCGATTTCTCCAAGCCCGAGAAGCGTTCGTTCAATTCAAGCACTCTGCCAGCCCGCGAAGTGAGTTAACCTAAATACAGGTTCTTTCCAAAAGACGTTTGCGAACGATCAAGCACAGGCCACGAAACACCTACCTCGGTTAAACGCTCGTGAAAATCAAATGCCCTTGGTTACAGCACAGGACAGGCAAACCACTGAGGATGCTCCCTCGGCGGGAGCTGTTCCAGGGCGCACAGCGGCTTCCCAAAC
>VXBR01011561.1:103623-117761 GCA_013400215.1 Cisticola juncidis | reverse complement strand
CCCCACCCCCGCCGGTCCGGACAGCGGCAGCGAGCGGCGCCGGCGCTGCGGGAGCGTGCGAGCAACAGCGCTCGGCCGCCGTTCAGCCGAGCCCCGCTGGCACCGAGGGCACGAACAACGCGCACCCTGTGAGGGGCAGGCGCAGAAAAACCCCCCCACACCTGCGGTGTCGACCTCCCTCGAAAAGCAGACGGCTAACGCCGCCGGGATGCTCCGGCAGCGCGGCACCTTCCTGCCGGCAGCGGCCCCGCTGGGGCAGCTCCGCTCTTGGCTCGCCGCTCTCNCGGGCGGGGCTGCCCCAGCGCCCCGGACCGGGCGGGCTGTGCCGGGGCAGGGCCTGGGGCGCAGCCTCTCTGCGAGAGCCCGGAGAGGCGCTGCCTGCAAGGGGGGCGAGCCTCCCGCCTCACCGGCGTTAGGGATGGAAGTCACCGGGCATCGTACAAACCCGCATCAGTACCTGGCTGTTACCGTCGCACGGCTGTCACACAGCATACACTCCCAAAACGAGCCGGGCTGGTCGCTTAAAAAAAGCCCCAATCCCATATTAAATCCGTATCTCACCGGGCAGAGCTACCCGTGGGAAATGCGGTTCCTTCGGAGCAGAGCGTCTGCAGAGGGGTCAGATCACGGCACCATAAGGGGAACTGGACCTAGCAAAGGAGTGGGTCAGAAAATAGGTTTCCAGGAAAGTGGAAACTTGCAGATGACTTTTGAAAAAACTGCCAAGTTTTCGGCTAGCTGCTGAGATCCTCAGGGATACTCTGACGCCATGTACGCCAGAGCGAATTAATAGTTGTGCAAAGATCAACTGAGATAATGTGGTAGTGTAAATGAGATCAAAACCTGGCTTCTCTAGTCCATTTGGACGATGACTTACCTACAGATATCACATGCTCTGGAATGAAATATTGCAAAAGTGTTGGCTGGATCAGACACATTTCCTCACATGGACACTGAGGAAAGTAGGGTTCATCTGGCTTCTGGTACACTTGTCTCATCCACTACGGCTTATTTGGCCAAATGCCTTTGCTGTGGGTTAGACATCAGTGATGATGACTTTACTGTGGGTTAGACATCAGTGATGAGCACTGTGAAGAGCAGATGGGGAGTCTAATGCACCCTCTGCAGCTCAGTCTTGTGTCTGGCTAATGTCCATGTGCAGTTCTGAAAGGATGTTGGAAAAGGTTGTTCTTCATTTTAAATTGCTCTTAGGGAGCTGTGCAGTTCATAATGTGCTGCGGAGGCACTTCTGTGAGATGTGCTTTCTCTGATACAGTCCACACAGTTTCAGTAGAAGAGTAACTTGGAATGTCATGAAACAGTCAGTCTTGAAGGAGCAAGACATATGGATAAGTAGGAAAAAGACAAAGCTTAAAGGAAAAATCATTCCCGAGAATGAGCCATATTTCTCCTTGATAATAACCAGTGGGTGCAGTGACATACAAGAGATGGGTTTGACTTCCAAGTGGCAAAAATGCTCCATATTTCACCTGTGAGAAAGGAAATCAGTGTTTTTGTGGGTTTGGGTTGGGTTTTTTTGTTTAGGTTTGGCTTTTCAGAGTGGAAAGTCACATGCATGGCATATGAACATAAAAAGAACAGAGTATCAGTTAGTGCTGTGATATTCCTAACCCGGAAGCAGACCACTGGCTCTCTTCGACTTGCAGCCATTGAGCCTTGCAGCCATTGCAGAAAAGGGCACATTTAACAGTGAACTTGCTGATTACATTAACTTCTGTGGAAATAGCACACAAAACCTGTTGAAACTGTGGGGAAAGAAATGTTGTAGACATCTACTACAGTACTGGCAATGGTTAGATTAGAGGTGAATAATCCTGCTGGAATAATTTAAAAAAATACTGAGAATTTGCTATATCCTTTCTTGTTTGTATACTGAGACTAGAGGTAGAGAGCTTTCTGGTACAAGCCCTGTGTCTGGGATGTCACTGGATATAAACAGAGACAGATGGTGCATTGACGTTCTCAACAATGATTTTGCATATAGATAAGTTCCTAGGTACAAAATTCTAAGGAGATAAGAGAACCCAAAGCAGTAAAGCAAAATATTCGAATCTTGAAAAAAGGGAAGAAGTTGATGGACAGGTTTCTGTTATAGCTCAATTATTTAGCAATGGAATTGCAACCTGGGACAGACAGGAAGAATTTTCCCAAGGTCAAGCAGGGAGAAGAACAGAAGGAAAGACAACTGCAACAGAGCTGAAGTGGCTGCTAAGCCAGGCATGTTGCTGCTAGGACTGGCCAGATAAAACCCCCAGTGCTTTCTAAAGGAAACAAACTAGGATCTCTTGGACTTGTATTACTTTTGTGGATTTTTGCTCAAAGCCTAATCCACTGAAGAAGGAGGAAATTCTTAAATGCTTCCTACTGATGAATGTGCTTATCCCACAGCACCAGACATAGTTGCTAGTAATCCTTGGCTCTGGAAGAAACTGAAAATTTAGATCCAGATCTATCCACTGTGTCTCACAATTTCAACATATGCAATGTAGGCTAGGTCATATCATCCTAGTTTGTTCAGGTACAAAAAATACAAGTACTTGGGTAACAAGTGAGAATTATTTTTTGCAGCTGTGCTCTGATTTTTCATTCTTTTCCTGAATAAAGCACCTCTCAAGGGGAGGTGAACAGCACTGCTAGAAGAGGTTATGATTTCTTCAGCAAAGGAGAGAGAACAGGGCAAAAAGAGGAACAGGGCAGAAAGGCTTTTGTGCTTTTTGGAGGTCACTGCTGTTTCTGTAAGTTTTTTTAGCCTGGGCTACATCACTGATGCCCTCTCTTCTACATCAGTCTTTGTGGGTTGTTTTCTGTGAGCTGCTCAGTGACACTGGGCAAAGTTGCACCAGGGGGGTTGTCAGCAAGATCAGGCCTCACTCACCACGCTGGTGGCTGCGTCAGGACCTCATGCAGAGGCCGTGGCAGCAGGAAGCACTGCGGCTCCAAAGTAATTAAGTTGCTCTTTTATTGCTCTTCCTCCTTCAGTGCTCTCTATGCAAACAACACAGTGTGAGTTGGCCCTTCCTCAGGACAGTGTCTTTCATGCAAAATGTGTTTCAAAATGTTTTGCAATGATAAAATATACCAAGAATATTAAACAGAGAAATGGGAAGACAGATATTTTCAGAGACGGTTCCAAAGAAAGATGACAGTAGAGAAAAATGCATGGAGCCTTGAGATGGTGAGAGAAAAAGAAGGTAACAAATAGAGCCACTTTTTTTTTTTCTTTTTAATGCAGTTGCAGTCAGATAAGTAGTGACGTCTCCTTGGAGTCAGAGCAACAGGTTGAGGGTCTGGATGGGTCTGGTTGCCTCCGAGGTTCTGGAAAGAGCACATCAAGGAGCTGTAGCTTGACTGATGCTTAGTGTGCTTGGGCCTCCAGAGCTCAGTGCCATTCCTGCTGCTACCAGGCTGTCTATGAGACAGCATGGCTGCAGTGGGTAGCTTTTTATAGCTTTTCTTAGAATACAGAAAGATATGGAAAATTACATGTTGTTATTGTTATTATACTGATTTGATGGTTCTTTGATATGATTTCCTGCTCAGAGTCATTAGATGGTGGAATAAGCAAACAGTGACTGTAAAAACTTCCAGAGGGAGCTCCTTCTCTTCCAAGTTTGATTACAGGAGTTAGCTGTACATGACCTTCTCTGGTGGCCATTTCTCTTTCTCATTTTAACTATCTAAGGAACTTAGGAACTTCCTCAGGAAGGTCTTCTTCATTGCATTTCCAAGTTATAGGAATGCAGCAGCTAAATGAACAAAATCCCACCCAAGAAAATCAGATCCTCATCTGTTCAGCTGAGCTCTCCACTTTAAACATTTACATACAGAGAATGAAGTTCTACTGAGACCCAGGTTAAAAATAAAACCTTCTGCTATTTGGACAACCAGTGAATATCGTCTCTCCCCTCATTCTTCACTAGGAGAAAGCAGGGAATAGTGATGCCTTCCTGAACCTCACCATGTCCTCTTAGTGCCTGGATTTGTACTCAGCTTGTAGCACTGCCTTCAGCACCCATTTTGTCTTGTACTTTTTTGTGAACATGGTGGCTGGAAGTTAATGAGTTTTCAGGGTAACATTTTCCAAAACTAAAAAGGCTTTGGCACTATAATTTGCATAAACATTACTATTTAATAATGGCCAACACAGAAAATAGGAAACATCTTTGAAGACTCATTGAGACAATATTTAACTTCTAATTCCTTCATCACATAAAAGATACTTGTTAATGCAAGGACCAGCTAAATGAATTTTAAAACTCAATTAACTTCATCGTTAGATGTTTTTAAAATATTGTTAGATCACTATTAGACATAGAATTCTCCAGATACCTCTGGTCTTTTTAATTACCTGGAGTCATTATAAGGAGCAGTCACTGAAGTTCATTCATTCTCTCCATGCTTCCAACTAATCCACTTACAAACTTTGCCATTGAACAACCTCAGGAGAGGCTATCTTTAATGAGACCCCTATGGAATAATGGGCTATTCATTTCCCTAAATGTCACTTGTATCATATTAATAGATTCACATTCTAGTAAGAGGACAAGTGCTTCATACACTGCTAATCCATGATATAAAATCTTGGCATGGATCAGCTCTGTCTGTTAGTTGTCAGCATTTTTCATAGAATCTTTTTAATTTTCATAAGTTGGCTCTTTGTTTAGGACATATCTGCAGTGAGGTACATTAGGTACATGGATAATGCCCAAGGTCAAATGGTGGTCTCTTTTTATGTCCTTGGACTGGTGCTTCTTCTGGGAATCAGGGTTCATTAACAGCCAACAGCAAATCCTGTACAGAGCCAGATTAGTAAATTGCACTTGATTTTTAAAGGCAATGAATTTCATCCATAGCTTACAATGAATAAATAATTCTGCAAGTGTTGCAACTGCAGAAGTTTGTTTTCTTGAGATTTGTGTCTTGTGGCTAATTACTTCTTGTCCTCACAAAGACACAAGCTCCACTTGTAGTTTTGCTAGGCAGAGCAGTTATAAGGTGGCATGTGTATATGTGTCGTTTTTCTGATGGTCTGTCTCTCTGTAAGAAAGAACAAGATGTTTCTTGCCCTAAGTTCATAAGGTCTAATTACCCTATTTCAATGAAATTGATTCTGGTTTACTTAAGTATTGGTAACATCTAATTAAACCCATTAAACCGAGGCATCTTGCCTGCAGATAGCATCCATGACATTTTAGATGTCATGGGGTACCTGAGACATTGTGGAGTGCTGGTAGACATGAACAGAGCGTACAGGAAGCATTCAGATTTCTTACTTGGTAACTAGGATGCAGGCAGGATGCCTAAAGGTATCTCAAATGGCACTGAGCCACTGAGCCCCAGTTCTCCACTATCTCTATTGGAATCTTGGGCACTCATCTTCAAATATACATATACAATTAAGTATTTTAAGGAAAATCCAACCAGCCAACTCCCACCCTTTTTATTTTTTGAATATATACATATACACATCATTTTATTACTTAAGTTGGGGAGGGCAGTGACTGCTACCTGGAAAGGATTTTCTCTTCACATAGATCTCGCTGTGGTGCCAGAATAGCTTTGAGTGCCAAGTCAGGATTTCCAAATGCTAGTGTTGTTCTGTACCTTTGCCTTCAGCGTAATCCACGAGCTCTCCCAAAAGCCCATCACTGCATCAGTCAGTATAACCACTGTTTTCACTGGTATGTCATTTGAGGTGTAATTTTGTATTTAGTCTGTTCACAGGCACACTCTTGGCTGCTATTGCACCTGTATCAGATGATCAACCCATTTACAAATACTGGATATATCTAAGGCAGAACTGCCCTGGTATGCTTACCTGTGACATCTTAATGTTCATATCATTTTCAGAAGATAGTTACATAGTTGTCAGTTAATCAAACCATTACAAATCTGATGCCCATGTACTCAACAATCATCTAATACCATTCTGTCAGAACAGAAGTGCTTTAAAGGGGGTGCAAATGTGATCTGAGATGATTCTAAAGACCCATTACACTGCCAGAGTGCTCCAAAGTGGCCTAAGTATAATTGAAAATCAGGACCTCCATCACAAAGATAAATGACCCCGCCAAAAGAACAATCTCATCTCCACAAAATAGCAGAAGCAAAAGCAGTAGAGACAAATCTCTTCAGGGGCCTCCTGTTTGAAACCTACCGAGGCAGCTGCAGAGCCCACAGCAAGAAGGGCAAACAAACCCGAAGCACAAGACAGATCTCATGTGGGGCTGTCTTTTACCCAGGGGATGAAGCACAGCTACTGCAACTCATCTATTTATGTCAGATGAAATATTCCCAAATGAGTCCTCTCTCTCTTTAGAAGGCACTTTTTTTTTTTAATACAGTAATAAATTATGAGCTGAGGGAAAAAAAAGTGTAGGGAAATGAAGTTCATTATTATTCTGAGAAATGGGAGATTTTTGATAATTTTAACATCTCAAAGGTCAGTGGCTGCAGCTTCTTTTTGTTCCTGATGTAACATTGCTTTTTTCTGTAGTGTCTCTTTTTCATCAAGGTCAGAGAAAATCTATGAACTGTATGATAACCTTAGGTAACTTTTCGGAGTGGTGTTGTAAAGTGGTATGCTGTGACATCAGCACTGAGATGGAATAATTTTGATAAGGTATCAGCTCCTGAGTGCATCTGCACATACCAACCCAGCAACATATACTCTGAGAAGATCCGCTTTTCATCCCAACCCTATAATAAAATGCATGTTCTGTCACCAACCAAGAGTGAAGAAACAGCAGCTGTTCCTGCCTCTTTCTGTGATCTATTCACAGTTGAAGCACTAGTGAAAAAAGAAGTGGATTCCCTGCTGGTTTAGAGTCTTATAATATCAAAGGCAAATAATCACAGGTTATCTGTGGGCAGAAATGCCAAATATACACAAAAAGGACTTCAGGGTTATTTTTCTCAAAACTCAGCCATGTTAATGGCAAGTGCAATTTTCATAGGCTCTTCATTTGAGACAGTGTTTCAATAAGTTGGATCTGATTCTTAAGAGCATTACTCTTTTGGCACTGACATCAGATCCTTTGCCTTTGGAATCTCTTGACTGCAGTCAAGGATGCTAAAACATAACACTGATAGACAGAGAGGCAAATAAATCTTCTCTGGATGTGCTTATCTCTGTGTTGAAAGTGGAGCTTTGCAGTTTTTTGTGCTCTTACCCCAAAGCGAGCATATGGTATATCCTATGTTATGCAGCTGTGCTTCGGGCCACTTATAAACTACTATTCTTTTATTCCTGCCTCCTTATCTTTTCTCTTTTATAGTTTCTCCTCAAGTTTTAAACAGAAAACTCAGGACTGGAGTTATTACACTTTCTCATCCAATTTCATGTGTACCTATCAAAATGTACTTCTTTTTTGGTATTCCTTTTGACTGTGTTTCAGATCAGAGGAAATCTAACAGCTAAGATCTTCCCATGCTACACCTTTGGGGCTTGGAAGCTCAGAGCTCTGCTGAAGTGTAAACCAGAGCAGTAAGGGAAAATACCTGATCCAGGCATTTGGAGGGCTGGGTTTGTGAAAGGCAGATCAACAAGGTCATGTTAGATTTTTGCTTTGTGATCTCCAGCCACGACTCATATCTACTACAAACAAGACCCTTACCCTGGATGAGCCAACACAGAGAGAGTAATGCAACACTTATTGAAGGTTGTGTCATGAGTATAATGTCCTGTATTTTGTCAGTCTGATTAATTCTAATATTAATTTTTTCCTTTTCCTGATTTTCAGTTTTTGCCAGCTTGAAAAACCTTACTTTTCTTTTCAAAAACTAGGTGTATGGAGGGCCAACTCTGTAGTGGGAGAGGCAGGCAGCCTGTGAAGAACAGGAGCTGACTTGGTGTGTCTGATGAGCCTTCTGCATGGCATTTCCCAGTGTCCTTTCTTCTGTGGTAGGCTATGTGAGAGCTCTTTCAATGAAAGATGCTATAAAAAGATTTTATTTCCTAGTTATTTGTTATTACCCAATGAAATGGGGCAAGGCTAAGCACATCACTGTTGCGAAGGCTCAAGGGATGACTGAGAAAGATGGTTTAGCAGTTTCAGGGTGGTGGGCTAATAGCTGCATGCTGGGGATGATTCACTTCCCATATAATTTTATGCATGTGCAGCTCCATGGGCATCAGTTATTCACATGAGTGGCAGAAGAAGGTCCCGTAAGGAGAAGTGTGCCACAAACTGATTGATTTATTCCCATTGCTCAGTGTGGAAGACAGCTTTCTTCAGCCAGGTTTCTAATACTGAAATCCATGAAAGTGTTCTGTTTGGCAGTGATTTCTGATTGTTAGCAGAAGAGCTATGGAAAATGAATTTTTGATTTGGTTTATTTATAATCTCTGTTCCAAGTTGTCCTTCATAATTAATTAAAAGAGATCAGCTGGTGCCAGTATTTCACTCTCTGCCATTACAAAAAATTCATCACTGCTTAAAATCTGATTTTTCATGAAATGATATGAAAAATTTCACCAGCTTTTTCTGATATCACCCGTTGTTGCTTTCTTGTAATTTACACATAAATAAGGTGCATGCATTTTAGTAAATTGCTGGGTTTCTTGTTCTGTAACCCTGATTGTCAGAAAAAGCTAAACTTGTCCCTGGTTATGGTCACATGAACTGTGAAGTACTTAACATTAGGAAGCACAAAAACACCTAAGAGGGCTATTTAGTCAATCTTTTGTGTTCTGAACAAGGTGTAGTGTTATGGCTGCAAAGTCCTCAGCAAACAACATCACAAATGAATGAAGGATTTGATTTACTATTTCTATTGCCTTTAAACTGAAGTAATTGTTTTCAATATGTACAAAACAGTTAAAAGTAATAAATAAGTTATTACTATGCAGCAGTAAGAAAATTCCGGGAAAATAAGTAGAATATAAGAGTTTGATTATTACCCTTTTTACCACTTAATAAATAAAAAATTATCAGAATTAGTTTAAAAAATTCACCAGTTTCCAATATGAGGCATATATTTGAGATTTTCTCCCAGGGTAATTTATTTCCATTAAGGCCCAGGTCAGTAATGACCAAAGTCTTCAGTTTTACCCATTTCAAGTTATTTTCTAGTCTCTCTGAAAGAAGACTAATTGTTTCAAACCATCTCCCATGCCAAACTGAATGGGTTAGCACAGCTCTTTTCATGTCAAATCACCTCACAAAGGGAACAGTACTGAATGTGTATTATAGCTCTGAACTCTACCAGTGTACTTTCAGTAGGCTTTAGCTATAACCCCATGGAGACTTGGAGCCTATGGTCTTGTTTTATTGCTTTGAGATGTTCTTTGTACAATTATCAAAGACGCAAAAGTCGAAGTTATCAGTTGAATTAAAACAAAGGTGTCACACTTTTCCCCAAAATAAATTGTTATCAAACTATTTTTTGTGTTTTCTATCTTGCAAGTTGTGACATTTTACTTCCTGGCTCCCTATTCACTGAGGTGTAAAATTGTAAGCTGACAGAGGATATTTTTTTCTTTAATAATGTGCTCACTAATTCTGTATGTTGATATATTTCTGAAATCACCTTTGTCCTTGGCAAAGGGACAGAGGTCTAAAACCAGGACAGGCAATATAAGGTCCAGGTACAAAAAACTAGTTGTGCTAGGGAAAGACACATTTCAAATTATTTCTATCACTGCCTTATGGAACAGTCTTATTTTCCTCTGTTTCTTACCTTTCTGTGGGCTGCAGAGATACAGGTGGACTTGTAGTGACTGCAGCAGAGAGAGCCTGCACATTGTCAGAGGTCTCAAAAGGCTTTGAAACTTCTTCCATTCTCGGAATTTGTCCCTTAAACCTTACTAGGGTACATGAATTTCTGTAGTAGATCACTATTCTGAATTTGGGTAGTTATAGGACTTAAGGCTCCCATCTTTGTCTAAGACAGTCACCAACCTGGAGGTCACATGTGTTTGCTTCTATAGGATGTCAACAGTCTTGTGTGAATGTGTCTCAGCTCTTTGTTTATCCCTCTTAGTTGTCCTATTTTATATGTTAAGAATACTCTTTCATTCATTTAATCTTATTCTGGAAGACACTGAAGCATTTCTAAGAGGTCACTTAATTTCATTAGCTTTTCTGAAAACAAAAGCACAGCACGAACACCTAAGTAGCTTAATTTTCTACCTAAGTAGAAAAATTAAATTACTAGATACAAGTCAGAGGAGGCAAATGCTCTGTTAGCACCTTTAAAGACCGTAGACTATTTCTAAACTCCTCACTGCAGTAACTAAAATTATAGCCACAGTCTTGGAGATGAAAACTTACTGCAAGGAGGAACAAGATGGAGTGACTTAATGCTGTAGTGATGTGTGTGTCGGGACAACAAGGCTAGGTTTGAAACTGAAAGAGCTGTCAAAGCAGTCTCATAGGGTCCTCTTCTATTAATGAGATAGTTTTACTATAATATTGAACATTGCTCCTTTCTGAACTACATTTTGTCTCATTTTAGTTAGGGTAGTCTCTGAAAGCTACACAGAGAATAGTAATTCATAGCATTTTTCATCTCAGGTGTCACTGTAGGCAGAAAGGGACATATGATGCAAAAAAGTAATAAAGCTCATATTGGCTGTAGGCTTTTGTGAGTATTTCCAAGTTTGGAGACGATAAAAAGCCTGACTGTAAGGTCACTCAGTGTTATTTTACTTAGAATTTAGGCAGAATGGTAATTGATGGTAAAATTGCCGGTTGCATGGCAGTCACTCAGCCGTGAATTTAAAGGGAGTTGAATGGATAAATCCCCACCCATTCACAGCAAATCAAAGGAATGATACTCAGTTTTACTCAAGTGGTCCAGCTTCCACAATTCAGTGAAAAATTTCATGCAAAAGCATACTGTATTTTTTGCCTTCTTCAGGGGTTTTGGGCCAGAGTTATTGTCACTTTTGATCCTCAAAATGTCAATACTGGAAGAGTCGCCAGCAATGGCAATGGGAACAGCAGTGGTTAAACATGAACTGGTGACAGAATTTCATCTCTTACAATATGAAGTCTAATTAGCATTAATATATTCTTCAAGCTAAATTGCACCCTGTGTTTTGCATACATAAGCACAGGCAAATATAATTGAACAGCTTGGTAGATCAAAGCGCTCCATGTAAGACCCAGGTATCTGCTACACGCAGATCCCACGGCTCCTCTTCCAAGTGAGCACCCTGATGGCATGCAGGAGGAGGGACTGGGAGGATGGCACTGGAATCTGAGGGTGTGCAAGAGAACCCCAGAGGCCTCATAGATCTGCACTTGTTAAAGAGCAGAAATATCCGAGTCCAGACGCCTCACATGCATTAGTTCTACCTTTGAGAGAAACAGGTGAGCAAAAAAGGCTATGGCTGAGGTTGGCTTTTGAGACATTTTGTTCAGAATATACAATAAAAATAAAAGAGATGCTGTGATCTTAGAACCATAGTCACAGACTGGTTTGGATTAGAAGAGACCTTAAAAATCACCCAGTTGCAACCCCGCTGCCATGGGTAGGGAAAACCTTTGCCTAGACTAGGTTGCTCAGAGGCTCATCCAACCTGAACTCTTCCATCCAACCTGGAACTCTTCCAGGAATAGGGCATCCACAGCTTCTCTGGGCAACCTGTTCTGGTGTCTCACAGCTGCCAGGATAAAGAATTTCTTCCCAGTTATCTAATCCAAACCCAACCTCTTCTCATTTAAAGACATTCCCTCTTGTCCTATCACTACATGTCCTTGTAAAAAGTCCTTCTGCAACTTTCTTGAAAGCTCCCTTCAGGTACTGGAAGGTGCTACAAAGTCTTCCTGGAGCATTCTCTTCTCCAGGCTGGACAGCCCCAACTATCTCAACCTGTCTTCACAGAAGAGATGCTACAGTTCTCTGATCATTGTGACCTTCCTTGAAGCCACTCCTTTGGGGATGCTCCTCTTCACATTATCCCTATTCTATATGCATGTTCTAGGTGAAAGAAAACAATAGTTTTATCTGTTTGTTGCAAGGAGTTTAATGCATACTATATAATTAATATGATGCCTATGAACTATTTTGAAAACAGAATGTGAAAACACTAAGGGCTGTTAGTGTGATGGATATCTTAATTTTTTCATAAAAGTCATGTAGCAGACAGTTTTCAAGCAAAATCATGAAAGACTAGAAGCACTTATTACTTTGATGATATGAAATAAATAATGGATATCCATTCCTAGGAGCTTTTGCTTCTTTGGGTAGTACTTTTTGTTCCTTAATTTATTACTTCTTTATCCCAAGATGTATGTGGCTCTTTGTGAGCCCGAGTGAGATAGATTAGAGCAAGGGGAAGGGAGAAGGGGAAGAGCTTGGAAAAAGAGGCTGAAGAGAAACACCACCACTATGAATATTTCAGTAGGTAAAGATGGTGTCAGCTCTTTACTTTCATTTGTAGGGTTTTTGTTGTGCAGTTTGGTCCATGTACTGGGAAAGGAAATGCAAAGGCTTGAATCAGCAGGATACCCCACTGGTGGAGTTGTTTCAGGAGGAGAGACAGAGTGGGTAAGGTGCCAAGTGTGGGCAGGTGGAGTTTTCCATAAATACTTTCAGGATGTATTGGTAGGGAGAGGTGGGGCTGCCATGATTTAGGAGTCTGAGGTTCCTGTTTAGAATAGAGTCAAACCTGAGTGGAAACCATACATTTTTTTTTCTGCAGAGTTCTTCAGGCACTGACTTTCATGAAGGCACCAAGCCTTCCCCATTAGAACAGCTTTCAGGTATATTTGGCATACAGGAGAAAATACATGCTGAGTGTGAGGAGAGGGAGTAGCTTTCACCCCTGGATCAGAGGGAGCACTGCCAGAGGGTTGCCATTCTGGATAAATTTTTCTTGGAGTGGTGTCGAGACATGAGGAAATGCCCAGGGAAACCAGAGGGCATATCTTGCAGGCATTTAACATTGTGCTTCACATTTGAGGGTCAGTCAGAATTGCTGGCAACCTCAGGTTGCAGGCAAAGAGAAGTCAGGCTAAAGTCTGTTGAGGACAAATATGAAAATATTTCTTCCAGTTGTTTGGGACCTGATGTAGGTGAACTGAATTTTAAATCCTTCTAGAAGGTGATCCTTCTATTCCAAAGTGAACCTTTCCCTTTCTTCCCAATGGTGTTCTTTTCTCTGCTGTGCAAAATAAAGTGTTTTCATTTGAGGGTATGTATGGACTTTGAGAGTAATCCAGTTAAACCAGATGTTAATGCTTAAAATTTTGATTTTTTTCTACTTTTAAAATTGTTTAATTATTACTTATCTGATAGAAGGAAATCTGTTGTTAAATAATCCTCAGGCACAAGTTTACAATGCTTTTAAATTCAAAGAGAAACTATTTCTTCTGTCATTTCCCAGGGCTTGCAATCAATGTTCCACTAATTAACACACTGAGCTATACATTAGCTCCTATTCTTGCTGCTATATAGCACACTGACTGATCCACACCTCAGCTCTTTCCCTTTCAACATTCAGCCCTGGGAATCAGGCTGAGGTTTTTATGTGGTACCACAGGGTACCACTGAGGTGAAAGACCCTCTGTTTTCACTGTTTCCAGCTCTGTTTGAACAACTGTGGCAAAAGCAATAGTTTTGTGCATGGACCATTTCCCCCTCGCTTTTGTTTTGTGAGTTTTCTTGTTTTCTCTTAGTCTGAAAACCAGTCTGTTACTAGTAATGTTCTTGGGGTAAGATGGTTTGTGCAATTCTCTGGATGTAGTTAAGAAAAAACTTCAAGTCAGAGTCAAAAAGAGTCTGAAAAATCTGATAAACACTGGTCTGAGGAAGGAATAAGCAAAGGGAAAGACATATGTCTATGCCCATCCTGCAAGGATGCAGATGCCAGCTACTCCTGTATCAACTTTTTCCTGACTCTTAATGGTCTCATCACCTTTTTGTGGGCACCACATATTCACCATTTCTTGCAGGTAACCCCAATCAGCACCCTCCAGAAATGAAATCCAGGCAGCAGCAGATTGTATGTCAAAGGTGTGTGGCATCTCAGCTCTGCAAAGGTGTCAGAAATGTGTCAGATATTAACAAGACCTTCACAAGAACTTAAATCCCTTTCATCTTTTTTCTGCTTGATTACAGTGTGGCTTGCATTTGAACGACTGGTGTGTTTCCTCTTCATTAAAAAA